>CAXFZR010000152.1:5000-40000 GCA_964007535.1 Brachyptera risi | reverse complement strand
TGATCTATTTTCCTTTTTTTTTTTTTTCTTCTTTTGTTCAGATTCTATATCTCCTTAACTACCGTACACGCAATCTCGTCCTCCCGTGTAACACTTGTCTAGGTTTTGCAGGGTCTAGGATACTTACGGTTTTATTCTTTCTACTTGCAGCTAGGCGACCCAAGATTAGACTTTGTATCTGATGAACGTTTAGTTTATCAATATTGAGCTGTTCATTAGCACTATTACTTTTACCATTATTATTATCATTCGTATTATTATTACTAGGCAAACGCGTTATGTGTTTCCGCGTTGATGGATGAGCTGGAACATATCAACTTATCTTTGGATTGGTTATTATATATATATACACCTTGAGATCCAAACCATTACATCACTGCCATCTTATTTTACATTAATAATTCATATAATAATAAAGAAGGCTTTGTTTTAATCGTTTACGATCAAGTGGTGACACTTGTTGCTTTGATTTAATAGGTATCTTAATAGCTTTGAATAATTGACACAAATAACATTATATATTTTTTTACATCGAAACGGCTGATCCGATTTGAGTAAAAGTTCGGAATAATGTGTATCATTATCAGATTAAAATTCTCTGGAAATTTGAATCCTCTCAGGTGAAATATTTTTCACGAATGTTTTCCTCTGGCTTATTCTAATGGGATTTTTGAAAACTTTGGAATGAGTTTTCTCAGAAGATGTTGAACCGATCGCGCCTCAAAACTATACAGCATCAAGTCAAATAGGGGTTCATGTGTGTGCCAAGTTTCAACTGATTTTGAATTTTTGTCTGACCTGTGGAGCGCGAACAAAAAAACAAAAAAAAAAAAAAAAAAAACAGGCACTTTTTTTTCGGTATAGTGTAATTGAGTCTTCGCTTCGCTCATCCAATTAACTAGGCAAACGCGTTATGTGTTTCCGCGTTGATGGATGAGCTGGAACATATCAACTTATCTTTGGATTGGTTATTATATATATATATACACCTTGAGATCCAAACCATTACATCACTGCCATCTTATTTTCCATAAATAATTTATATGATAATAAAGAAGGCTTTGTTTTAATCGTTTACAGTCAAGTGGTGACACTTGTTGCTTTGATTTAATAGGTATCTTAATAGCTTTGAATAATTGACACAAATAACATTATATATTTTTTTACATCGAAACGGCTGATCCGATTTGAGTAAAAGTTCGGAATAATGTGTATCATTATCAGATTGAAGTTCTCTGGAAATTTGAATTCTCTCAGATGAAATATTTTTCACGAATGTTTTCCTCTGGCTTATTCTAATGGGATTTTTGAAAACTTTGGAATGAGTTTTCTCAGAAGTTGTTCAACCGATCGTGCCTCAAAACTATACAGCATCAAGTCAGATAGGGGTTCATGTGTGTGCCAAGTTTCAACTGATTTTGAATTTTTGTCTGACCTGTGGAGCGCGAACAAAAAAACAAAAAACCAAAAAAAAAAAAAAAAAAACAGGCACTTTTTTTTCGGTATAGTGTAATTGAGTCTTCGCTTCGCTCATCCAATTATTATTTTTATTTCCTTTTTGAGAGGGGTCTTTATCATTAATAGACCACTTAATATTAAGTCATTCTACTGTTACGTCATCCTACTCACTCTACGGGTCTTATTTAGTTTTAGTTATTGTTACAATTACATAACATAATTGAATACATATTGAATGAACTCATTCAAAGTCATCACTAAGCATTACTTGAAAATCGCTCATCTAAATGTCAGATCACTCTGTCCAAGTCATGATGAGCTCAAAGAATATGTAACTAAGAATAATGTAGATGTAATGGCTGTGTCAGAAACATGGTTGGATAAAGATTTTCAATCTCAGTACATAGAAATACCCGGCTACACATTGTGGAGAAACGATAGAATTGAACGTGGAGGTGGAGTTGGAGCGTATGTGCGTAATAACTTCAATTGTAAAGAAATTGTATCTCCCATATCTGACTCAAACAGCAAGGCAGATGGGATGAAAGAACTAGAAGAGTTATGGTTTACCTTGAAAATTAGGTGCAAACAGGTTGCTATAGGAGTTGTTTATAGATCTCCAGATATTAATTATATTGACGCACTTAACAAATTAGAATCAACATTAAGTTTCGTCATTCCAAACACAGATGATGTTATATGTGTGGGTGATTTAAACATAGACATTTTAAAACCAAATCAAGCTTCAACCTTACTTTTCAATGAACTCATAACTATGTATAATCTAGAACAAATTGTATGCAAGCCAACAAGAATTTCCAACAATAGTCAAACTCTAATAGATATCATGTTGGTTGGGGACAAATCATTAATAACAAATACCGGAGTTGTGCCCATGAGTGGAATATCGGACCTTCATCTCACGCACTGTACACTTAAATACGCTGTTAACAAAGAACCTCAAAAATTTCTGAAACGACGTAACTTTGATAATATAAATATGAATGCTTTTGATAGGGATGCAACAAATTACAATTGGGAGGATGTATATACAATAGCAGACATAGATGGAAAACTAAATCTCGTCAATAAACTAATATTAACACTTGCAGACCTACACGCACCTATTAAAACAGTTCGGATTTCCAAACCGAAGGCACCATGGCTAACTTACAATTTAAAGGAACTCATGAAAACACGAGATAAAGCTTACTCTGCCTGGAAAAAATGTAGAACACCAGTAAGATGGGAATATTTTCGCTCCTTACGTAATCTAGTCACAGATGCAGTTCGTAAAGAGAAAAAAGCGTACTTACAATTCAAAATGGACTCTAGTAAAGCGCCGGATATATGGAGTAAATTGAAAGAATTAAACATACATAATAAGAATCAAAGAAGAGAAATACCGACCTCATTAACAAACGTAAATGAGTTGAATGATTATTACCTTAATTTAGTCAACCTAAACGCTGCAGATCAAACTTTAATTAACTTGTATGAAAACACCAAGTCGTTAAAAACTCCAGATGACTTCAGCTTCAGAGAAATCACTATCAATGATATATACTTACTTCTCAAAACAATCAAATCCAAAGCTGTGGGATCGGATGGAATATCCTTACGAATGTTGAATATTTGCTTACCTTACTGTATTTTGCCATTAACACACATAATTAATTCTTGCCTGACATCAGGTTACTTTCCTCATGTTTGGAAAACAGCTGTTGTGAAACCAATCCCCAAAATGAATTTTCCTTCTGATTTTAAAGATCTGAGACCAATAAGCATCTTACCCGTAATTTCTAAAATAGCAGAAAAAGTCATATATACACAACTTAAAGATCACTGTTTCAATAAAAACGTTATACCAGATTTTCAATCTGGTTTTAGGAAAAAACACAGCACCACCACCGCACTAACCAAAATAACAGACGACATTCTCAGAGATAACGACAGAGGCCTCATAACGTCAATGATCCTATTAGACTATTCGAAGGCATTTGATACCATCGACCATAATCTACTCTTGGCGAAACTTTCTCATTATGGGCTAAACAATATTGGAATTTCTCTTTTTAAAAATTACCTCTTACATAGAATCCAAAAAGTCAACATCGGAGATAATACATCGGAAGCGAAAGAAATTAAAGCAAGAGTCCCTCAAGGATCCATACTTGGTCCACTACTGTATTCTATTTATACTTCAGATATGTCTAACTTAGTTACCAATTCTAAAATCCATTGCTATGCAGATGACACACAACTTTACTACTCATACAAACCTGAAGATCTTCCTGATTCAGTTACTAGAATAAACGCGGATCTTACTGCGCTGGAACTAACATCAAAAAAGCATGGACTCCAATTAAATCCATCTAAATCTATGGCGTTGCATTTTGGTACATCACATAATGTCAAATTTGCTAAAGATAGTAATGCTGAATTTATAGTTGGAGGCAAAGTATTACCGATAGTAGACGTAGTGAAAAACCTGGGATTAAATATTGATAGTAACCTGAGCTTCAAAAAACATGTCTCAACATTGATCCAGTCATGCTATAGTAAACTTAAACAACTGTACTATTCAAGAAATATATTAACGCAAAAACTCAGATTATTAATAACGGACACTCTAATTCTCTCCAAATTTGATTATGCCGATGTAGTATACGGTCCCTGTCTTGATAGCTACAGCATAAGTAAAATACAAATTGCTCAAAACGCTTGTCTGCGTTTCCTTATGAATATAAAACGCTATAACAAAAATACTAGAGAAAACAATCCCTTAATTCCTCATTATAACAAACTAAAATGGCTGAAGATGACGCATAGACGTAGATTGCATTTAGGTACTTTTGTCAAAGCAATATTACTTACGGAACAGCCGAAATATCTCCGAGATAAACTAATACTGAATAAAGACACACATTCATTAAACTTGCGCAATAAAAACAAACTCTCACTACACTCTCACTCCACAGCCATGTTCAAGAAATCATTCTCATACAATGCAGTCAAGTTGTACAACAACTTAACGAAATCTCAACTAGATTCCAACTTGAATACATTCAAAAAGCACTTCAAAGAACAGCTTTTACTTCTGCAATAAATATCATAATTCAGTTTAATCTGAGTAAGTACTTTCGTTTTTTTTTTTTTCCTTTTTTTTTTCGTTTTACCTTTTCTCTCTACTCATAGTTACTTCTTATACTGTCTAATTCAATACTGTTCAGTTATTCCTGATTAATACCATAGTTCCATTGCTACTTTATATTGAACTCATCCTCTATACTCTGTATGGACACCTTTGAAAATGCTCAATGTTTTATTTGTACTATCCAAAATTAACAGTATTTCCCTTTCAATAAAATATTATATCCTTTGTAAGATTTGTATAATATATTTCTACTGATGTTATATTTATAATTCGCTTTCAATCAAGATCTTCACCAGAATACCTTTTGTTATGAAATAAGTTCTTATTAAACAGGTTCAAGTAATTGTTTACCTCTTTTATGTAATTTTATGTGACTCCCATTTTTATTTTCAACTCAAATCTTATGTACACAATTATGTAATATGAACACCAATTATTTTTCCTATATGTACTTAATGTATTTAGTTCTAGTTTTTATATACACTTAGTTCTAAGAAATTATATTAGCACAATGTATGTATCCAGTATCTAAGCGGTTTGGTGGAAGAAAAGCCATTGTGGCTTAACCCCGCCGCACAAATAAAGATCTTATTATTATTATTATTATTATTATTATTATATATATATATATATATATATATATATATATATATATATATATATATATATATATATATATATATATATATATAAATATATATATATATATATATATATATATATATATATATATATATATATATATATATATATATATATATATATATATATATTTATATATATATATATATATATATATATATATATATATATATATATATATATATATATATATATATTATTTATATATATATATATATATATATATATATATATATATATATATATATATATATATATATATATATATATATATATATATATATATATATATATGAAAATTGATATCCATATGAGGGATTGAGAGAAATATTCGTGGAACCTTGATTCACTGACCAACCACTCCTTCTTCACCGCACTACATGATTATTCCACTTTTATATGGAGATATTGCCTTAATTCAACTATGCCATGATGATTGGTCACATTCCCGAAACCTTGTGCGGCTATGTCATCACAAGCAGGGGAGAATCTGAGGCTGACATATTCTGAACAGTGAATTCAGCATTATTCAGCGCACTCACTCTTAATCATCTTCGGTTCAATAATTCATATTTGAACTGTATCAGAATCAATGATCGGCTATATTCGCTAATTTGATCCACTCCGAGAAGGCAATGTATGATTGTTATGGGTTCACTCCGCGTCAACGACGGGGTTGTTTTGTGCCGTGAGATGGGACCCCATTCGGAGATATGGTGTTTCTCACATCCATCTGACATTCTTCAAACATACAAGCTCTGTTCTCATGATTTCACTCGAGGAAACATATAAATTATTGACCCCAATTCACATCTCTGATTGATATTCCATCTTGTATTGCCATTATATCGAGAGTCAATCCCTCTCCATTTCGGTATCCATCGGATAATCTCACACATATTTGATCGTGACGATTCTGATCGGGTGCCATCTTCCTTTTTCCTCAGCCCACAGACAGCCACGGCCTCTTCTGTCTTGGATCCACTCGGGCAACGCCGCAAGTCGTCGATCCTGGCTCACATTCTGATCGGGTGCCATCTTCCTTTTCCCTCAGCCCACAGACAGCCACGGCCTGTTCTGTCTTGGATCCACTCGGGCAACGCCGCAAGTCGTCGATCCTGGCTCACATTCTGATCGGGTGCCATCTTCCTTTTTCCTCAGCCCACAGACAGCCACGGCCTGTTCTGTCTTGGATCCACTCGGGCAACGCCGCAAGTCGTCGATCCTGGCTCACATTCTGATCGGGTGCCATCTTCCTTTTTCCTCAGCCCACAGACAGCCACGGCCTCTTCCGTCTTGGATCCACTCGGGCAACGCAGCAAGTCGTCGATCCTGGCTCACATTCTGATCGGGTGCCATCTTCCTTTTCCCTCAGCCCACAGACAGCCACGGCCTGTTCTGTCTTGGATCCACTCGGGCAACGCCGCAAGTCGTCGATCCTGGCTCACATTCTGATCGGGTGCCATCTTCCTTTTTCCTCAGCCCACAGACAGCCACGGCCTGTTCTGTCTTGGATCCACTCGGGCAACGCCGCAAGTCGTCGATCCTGGCTCACATTCTGATCGGGTGCCATCTTCCTTTTTCCTCAGCCCACAGACAGCCACGGCCTGTTCTGTCTTGGATCCACTCGGGCAACGCCGCAAGTCGTCGATCCTGGCTCACATTCTGATCGGGTGCCATCTTCCTTTTTCCTCAGCCCACAGACAGCCACGGCCTGTTCTGTCTTGGATCCACTCGGGCAACGCCGCAAGTCGTCGATCCTGGCTCACATTCTGATCGGGTGCCATCTTCCTTTTCCCTCAGCCCACAGACAGCCACGGCCTCTTCTGTCTTGGATCCACTCGGGCAACGCCGCAAGTCGTCGATCCTGGCTCATATTCTGATCGAGGTGCCGTGTCCGGTATTGCTGATCGATCTCTCGTTGGAGGCTCCAAGGCTGCAGGTCGATATCCTCAAGACGGCGATGTCCAGCTCACAGTATCGAGGAGTTGAAGAAGGTGAACCAGTTATAGTCCATCCTATGTGAAGTCGACCTTGTCAGCAATTGGTTTCTGATACGTGAATCTTCCCACAAAATCAATGATCAACTTCCGGTGCCAAGGATGACACTCCAAGGATCATCCCAAAGAGAATCAGTTTTCAAATTGTCCTCATTACCAATTGACCTCCAGTGTTAGGCGTGGTTTATCGGCAGGCGACCTTGATAAATACTTCATGTGGGCATTTGAAGATACTTTGATAGGAAGATGTCATATTTCCAACATAACAAAGCCCATTCGATCGGATTCTTCATTTTGTGACGTTTGTGGGCTGGTCAATCACTAGTCGTCAATTGTTAACCATCCAGGTCAGAAATAATGAGCAATTCAATTTCTAATTTTTGGTGATAGATCGAATCCCGCTCATTTCTCCTTTGTAATCTTGCGTTCCGAATTCTCATTTTATCGTCCACTTTGCAGCCGAATGACAGTAGTTTTTGCAGTCTCTGTTGACAACAACTCTATAAGGTTTCATTCAATGTTTGTATCAATGATGTTTGAATCAATACAGGGTATGAAGTACTGGCTTATTGGAGGTAAAACTCCGCGTTGAAGACTCGTCCCACTTGATGACATGGATATTGAGTAACGGCGGCCATGTTCGTTGTTCAACCTGATTGTTGTCGGGTGTAGGCCAACCGAAACGTGTTTCATGTTCACGTCCGAATCACCAACGTGGGAGTAGCTTTGACTGGAAGTTGAGAAACGAGCATGGCTGCCGTTTCCGGGTATGTCGCAGTAACCGGAAGTATACACGCGATCCGGTGCGTCGTGGAAATGCAGCCCCATACGGCTCCATGGTCGAGCGGCACGTGGATCTCACATTGTGTTGGTCGCACGGGCTGACAGATGTTCTGATCACGATTGGAATGTGGGTCGAATCATTCATAATTCTTCATAATCAAGAGATGTAATGAAGTTTGATTCTCTGAACATTGAGATTGAATACACGAATACCGAATGGTTTCAAAATCTCTCCATGAATTAACTCAAATCGTATTTCAGTTTTGTAATTTCCGAGCATATTTCTGGAGAGAATATAAGAATGACTGTTTGATCGTTGTTTGCTGCCGGCCATGCATGGATATGAGGTACGAGACGCCTCATGCTGGACTCGAGCCCGGCATGAGGCTGCAACGTGCAGGAGGCTGTGGAACAAACTCGTGAGACAATGTGGACGATGACAGCGGACTGGTGATTCAATGGTCCGTCAAACGGTGCATCAGGATAATCGACTAGAGCCAATGGCATACAAACCGCAGTCACTGAAGATATACTCGTATTCACGTAAAAGTCCTCCTTCTTCTTCTTCTTCTTCTTCTTCTTTTTCTTCTTGTTCTTCTTCTTCTTCTTCTTCTTCTTCTTCTTCTTCTTCTTCTTCTTCTTCTTCTTCTTCTTCTTCTTCTTCTTCTTCTCCTTCTTCTCCTTCTTCTTCTTCTTCTTCTTCTTCTTCTTCTCCTTCTTTTTTGTATTCAATTTCTTCTTACTCTCGATTTTCTCTCTACTTTCCTCTCTTTGGTCATCACATTTATTTTAATGTTGATGATTTTGGTCTCGATTCTCTGTCAAATCTTTTTGTACAAGTTTCATCCATATTTTTTCTTCACTTCACGCCCAGCAATTCTTCTCTCTCTCACCTCATGCATCATCTGTCCGACGCCAATAGACCCTGATCATCATTCCGGTACCTCGTCATTGCTCACTACAATGATGATATGTTCCTATAATGTCAACAATATATCAAGTTTGCACGCGTCTTGTTTCAGGCCACGGTATGAACTCATGGCAAGCTCCGAACCAGCCCGTGATGCTCGGTCCGCCTCCGCCCCACCAGATGTACGGGCTGATAGGGTCGGCCCCCCCGGGAACCGCCCGGCACCACGGTGCTATCGGCGACCGGGCGCATTCACACGACCCCAATATGACATCGTCCACGCACAATGTCGATGGTGAGCCAAGCCACTCCGTTGACCACCAATTGTTTGATTTCAGACGAGTCACACCTCGGTGAACCAGAGTATAGTTAGAGGGGATACAGACAAAGACCGAAGTAATTCTTCTATCACTTGCTCACATGGTGATCGGTTGTGTTATGTGCGATTACCCCCAAAACAGTCAGTTGGTTTGGGGGTACGGAGCGTGCACGCTCCGTACCCCCAAACAACCCCAAACAAAACACCGTTCATTGATCCCATGGGATCAATGAACGGTGTTTTCGAAGAGCCTGTGTCCAATATGCGGGACTCGAACCCATCTCCGGCTGGACTATCATTTCCGAAACGGAGCATTGATTGATTGAACTGAACGGATGGTAACTCATCCGTGAACAAAATAGAAGTACCGCAGTTAAAGAATAAAAGAACAACAAAATAACATACTAACAACTTGAGTATTGTTGAAGATGTTAATAATAATCACTGCTAGACCTGGATCGAACAAAGTCAGGTCGAGGAAACGACTAGGGGGGAGGGAGATCACAACGGGACTCCCAAATCCCAATATATGATGTGAGTCTCAGGGGCTGGGTTTTTTTGTATCCACGAAATAAGAGAGTAGGCCCGATATACCATCAGAAACAGAATTGCACACATTTCGGTAGTAGGCCTACGTACATAAATCCTCTTACTGAATCCATAATAATTGAATTAAACGTCACTGAAATGTGCTTTCGCAGCTCTTTTCGGAATGTTGGTTCTGGTAAATGGTAATCCTCTATGCCATCAATATTTCACAGCTATGAAACACAGGTGGTATTCGCGTACTACCGTCATGTTATTCTGTGAGACGACCATCTTTAACCGTGGATTCCAGTATAGTGTATCGTCAAATTGTGATCTTCTCCATCAACATCTACTGGTGCTCTCTCGTCATCCTATTCTCCTCTTACACTCCTTCTTCTCTCACAGCTCTCTCGTGATCCCAACACAGTGTCAGGTCGAGAGATGTGAGACGAACATCATTCAGGGTATCTGAGTACAAGAGGACGATCATCAAGTCCGGTCTCTTCTATGATGAGCAAATAGAAATCGAAATGTAAGGGGCTTCATCCGTTCCTGTACATTGTGAATATCGTGTGTGATCTTTCGCCCCACCTGTCGTATTCCCAATCACTTTCATTCATGAACATATGGAATCGTTAAATCCACTCGCTTGTGATTCTCATTCGATACAATTTGTGCCCTCAATATCACCACAAACATTTATCTCTTCTTACCTTCATAATTTGGAATTTCAAAATGAGGCAATTCGGTCGAGTGATCTCTCACGGCAGTCACAACGTACATGAATGAGGTCTCAAGTTTTCATCTGATCATCTGACATTTCGACCGCTGGATACTGATGCGACAGAGTGCGAGATGCGAGTCGATCTCGCATTGTGATGGGTTGTTTGTTTACCAGTGAACAATGTCTACTGGCAGCAAGATCGCCACAGATTGCCGCCTGTGAATCAACGTCCCCCACCCACAGGCACCCCGCAGTTCGCTCACCACCACCGCCAACCACCCAGCATGGCCGCCGTCAACAACCACCAGCAGATCAGCCTGATGCCCGGCCTCGAATATCAACAGGCGTACCAGACGTGTCCGATCATGCCCGAGTACAGGGACGTGCAGAACATGGACGGTACGTTCAATCATAATATACATCGTGATGTATGATCGTTTATCATGTTATTCCGTTCATGATATATGAAGTCTGCTTGATATACATTCATATTCGGTTCCATGGCCTTGAACAACCACAGTCTCAATCTTATATTCTATTGTCATAAAATTTGCTAGGCCGTTGATATAATGCGAATCATTCAATTTGTGTTTATTCCCGTGTGATCATTCCACTCGAGAAATAAATCATCGAAATAATGAGAAACTTAATAATCACGATGTGTGACCTCTTCTCAACATGACTAACAGGTAGACAGAATAGCATGCAAACGTGGACATCTTACCAGCAGCCTTCTCCTCTGTCAGTACTCTCCCGGTCCTACTCGCAACCTCTGCCTCTCCTCAACTACCAGCAACCTCCTCAACAACAACTCCAACATACCCAACAGCCACATCTTCACCAGCCACATCTTCACCAGCAACAACCACCGAATATGTACCCTTACTCGCACAACGTCTACCCGTACCAGCAACAGCAGCAGCAGCAACATCAATCATTGCCTCAGCAGCGCAACTTGAATCAGCAACAGAATTGGTGTCAAACCAATCCTCCTCCTTCGTTGCTGGGCAACTACTACCAGAGAACGCCGCAGATGGGCATGAATATGACGCATGAGTACAAAGACTCGCAGGTGCGTGGCTATGATTATTGCAGTAACATCGAAAGTATGACGCCGTCAGCCGTGTTGGGGCAACAACCACCGTTACCAATTTACCAGCGGAATGTGAACAAAATAATTGTGAAACCTCAATCGCCAACTGTCAGGTATCGTCCTCCATATAATAACAACGCGATGCTGCACACAGGATCACCGGTGAAATTGCAACAGATGATGTATCGAGGATTCCAGGAGCCGGTCATTCCGGTCAGGAATAAACAGGAGGAGAAACAAGAGCAGAAGAACAGGAGACAAATATCTCATCGACGCACCTATTCTGAGGTGGTGGAGAAATCGAGCAATAGCTTCTCTCAGCCTAAGTTTGAATATGCGGGGATTGATAATAGTAATGGTTCGAACACAAAGAACCTAGGAAATGATTCGGCGTACGACACGGATAGTAGGGAGGGTCATTCTGGTAGAAGGTGGTCAAGTGTGGAGCCAATTAACGTGTCGAGAATTCTTCCTCGGCCGAAACAAGCGGCAGGTGACGTGGGGAATTCTATGAAAGGCTTGATCAGGTGTAACAAAGAAGATGGTTTGAAAAAACAACTGAATGACAGGGAAGACTATGAGATAGGTTATGAGAACGCGTCTACAGGCCATGAGGATTGCAATCGGACGCTGGCAAATCAATTGAAGTCGAAAACAGGTTGTAAAAGAAATCTCACAGATATCATGGAGAAAGAAGCGGAGCGAACTGAGCCCGATCCTGTTCACACTATATTGCGTCCATCGCGCCACAATCCTAGGGAACCTCGCATGAAAGACATCAGGAACAAGTGGAATATTATGGAGAAGATTTTGGAGAAAAAGCCCGATGAAAAAGGATCGAAAAATGGTGAAGAGGGGGTAGCAAATAGTTCGTGTACATTATCCATAGATGGACTGTCTACTGGTAACACGGAATACTCTTTATTCCCGAACAAGGAGGAGACCCTCCAAACAACAGACACAATAGCCAAACTTCCCTCCAGTAAGACATTCACTCCATTCGACGATGAGCCACATATGCCAGAATACTTGAGGAGACAGGCGGTGAAGAAGGCAGAAGAACGCTTGATCATGGAGAGCCTACGACAAGTTCAAAACCCAATCGCAAGACCGACTGAAGCATATCTTCGCAATGTCAGAAGCAAACCACAATGTACCGGCAATCCGTTTCTGAACGCGATTAGCGCGACCAATATGACCAGTACGAATAGGTCTGAAGACTCGTGTGACTTCAATCTAGACTTTGAGGATATGGTGGATCGACTTTGTAAGAGTTCGACGCCGATGTCTCGCCCCTCGTCCGAATCCAGCGAAGAGGAGAAGAAACGCAAGGATGAGCTGGACGCTGGCCGGCAGTTTCATACCTTTCACCAACGAAATGCTCAGGCCGAACTGAATTTTGACCACCTGGTCAGAGAACTGGTGCCAAAGGCATTCAAGGTGGACACGGTTGGAAGAAACGACATGCAAAAAGATACTGGAACGGACGGTGATTTTGGCTCGAGCGTGAACGTTGTGAGAGAGACAAATATACACTCTGCGGTCGCGCAGCTGTGCGCAAGTTTGTCAACCATCAAACTGTGTCTGGACGGCGAAACTAACGAGACCAGTAAACTGATCGAAGAAACTGAAGCGACTTTCAGGAAATTCCAGCAGTGCTACCTGAACTCAAAGCCTGACAAGTTGGAAGTGAAATTTGAGGAGTATAAATATCCTCTGGACATTACTTACGATGATTTGAAACTGGCTCCAACCGATGCGCTCATTCGGTCGAGCATGGATCTGACGCGCACCTATGAGGTGAGAATGACACACAAAGGTGTGCAGACGTTTGATTCGGGCACGGATAGTCATACGGTAGAGCATGTGGAACACGAGCTACAAGATAATGGTTTCCAGAACTTGATCGTTACTGAGGAAGAGCGACGAGACAGAAAAGCACGAATGGAACTATTGAATACAGTGTATTTTTCTGAGTCATCCAGCAATGATGAGCGATTGGTGGACCATCAACAAGAAGTATACGAGAATGGCTACGAGCTCTCCTCGTTACGGAATGTTATTGATGATTATAGAATGACACTCGATAATACAGAGAACATCAGGCAACCCGCTGATATCTTATACGCCGGGCAGACTCCCTACCACAATGAAAGATACGAATACCCTCCTAATTCAACTGCACACTTCTGTACTGGGTCTCTGGACGAGATGCAAGCGAGTATTCACAACAACATAGATCTCTTTCGACAACAGTGGGAGAGAAACTATGATGCTAACTTTCCTGATTTCAATCAGGGGCGGCGTCACCTCATGAATCATGATGATCATCAGAGCGTCCCGCTCATGAGCCCTTGTGCCATGAGGAAGAGAGCACCGCGAAGAGATAGCCGATTACAGACGAGGAAGCGTAACTGCATGAGACCAAGAATCAGTTACTTGAACCTGAATTCGGCTCACATGTACGAGTCTGACGTGGACGAGAACGAGGTGAAGGAGTATTTCAAACCGGGATGTTATACAGTTCCACCAACCTCCACCCGCAGTCTACCCTCTTTCAGTAACTATTCGCAGAAACACAAGAAGAGAATTGTGTCTGCACCAACAACAGTCAGATCATTCCTGTTCAATCCCCCGGTCCCCATAACACATCAGCCACAACTCCCACCAAAAACATTTCGCATATCACAGAGAGAGATCGTGAAACCTGTCGATGGCGTGGAGGATAACGCGTCTTACTTACGGCCGGCGACTAAAGCGAAGTCTCTGATCGAGATGATAAAGAGCTCGAAGACATCAGACAGTGGTGTTCCGTTCAGCATAAGACAGTTGGAAGTTGAGTGTCAGAACACGGAGAAGGAACTGAAAAATGTAGAGCCTGAGAACGTCATGGTTGAACAACCGAGGAACAGATTGAAGTTACGCGAGAAAGAGAAGGAAGGTATGAGCTGTGATAACTGGTTGATGGAGACTCTAAGCTGTGTCTCGAGCCTCAAAGATAATGTATCCACGTCCTCGAAAACTGCCAGTGGAAAATTATATGACTTATCCTCTCTTAAATTCGATAGAGAAAGAGAAATACCGAAAAAAAACAATTCAGAAACTCGTCCCAGCCCGTTGAATTCTTTAGGATCCGGAGACGCACCACCGATGTTGAGAAAGACTTCCGCCAGTGCTCGGAGTCGATCTCGTTCCCGCGGTAAGCGACTCCTTCGCCGTAGCAGGAACCACTCGTTTCGGGAGAAATATCACGAGGGGATCGTCGAACAGGACGAGAACAGCGCTGGCGAGGGAACTGTTGACGATGTTCGTGAAGTCTTGCCGAGTACGTCCGGCCGAAAGTGGCAAGCCATCGCACCGGGCATGTTCCAGGCCCTCTCCTCCTCTCAGGTCGCCGACATCACATCGAACGAAGACGATTCTCCGGCGAAGAGAGCAGATAAACACGTTGCAGAGATCCGAGTGAAAAAAGTGCCGAATCACAAGAAGCCTGTGACGTTTCCGCCTCTCAGCGTGATGTTGACGTCCAGGCCGGATGGAGCTGGGAGTAAGACGAAGGCAAAGGAACCTAGCTGTGGATTGTCCAGTAAGGCGAGAGGGAGACGGAGAGTATCGTCAATGTTGGAGAAGATTTTCGACGATATGTGGAATATGCCAGAGGCTGTGCTCATCAAACATCCTCTCGTGGTGAGTGGTGTGCTCTTGACTTTTGATTCAATGCTTTTCATTCCGAGATCAAACAATCAATCATTTGTATCCAATGGTCCACAACTTTCGAATTGCCGATACGGATTAAGAATTTTTGAGGTTCAGGAATCAATGTCAATAATTATTTGAAGTCTATCGCTTCGGTTTAGGGTTTCAATGGTTTGATTGTCGAGTATAGCGCCATCCAATTGTGACCAGTATTTTGAAGTCAAACTGAGAATTCATTAGTGTAATGACTTCTTTTCAAAAGATGCGACTAGCATAGATCATATTTATTTTCTATTCTCCCCTGACTAACACATACCTCACTCAATTACACTCCCGCCAGCTACGATGTAGTGACACCAACCCATTCTATCATCATATAGAGAAGGTGCTCCAACTCACGTACCCATAAAATGGAGGGCATTTGTGATTTCTTGCCTTCAGTTGAGAGCCAAAGGTCCCGATTGTCTGTCACGATCCAGCGGATTCCCTTGTGGACTAGATGTGCATAAGACTGACCACGGCACCGGTGACATTGTTGAACTCACAGAATGTATCATTTTCGTGCAAAACAGATGCAACTCTCAACATTATGATTACACTGAGCCGTGTATACTGTATATCATTGTTGAGCATTGTTGTTCTATATAGTTCGATATGAGAGCGATGGTTGCGCCACAAGCAATCGGGACTCGGGAACTGACCCTGGAAATATTTCATTATCAAGACCCGAGTTAGAATGAATGAATGAATATTAGGGTTTAAAGGCGCATCGACAGCGAGCCGAGTTAGAACACCTCTTTGATAATATGATGAGATGGGTTGGTATAATTTCATCGTGCTTCATGATATCGTATCTCAATCCTGATATTCGAAACGAGTGGACATGTTGGAATCGAATACAAGCTGAGATGGAACAATGTCTTGTGATTGCCACAGGAGCCTGAATATTTCCTGATCGTTGACCAGCCAACGTTCCTCGAAAACATTGGACTCAAGCTGAAGAAGTTCATGTACAAATCAGTGGAAGAGTTCGTGCGCGATTTCCGCCAACTGTTTCACAACGCGCGCGAGACGAACACAGTAAGTTGGCGCTTTGCACTCTGAATTGTCCTTCGGGAGACCTCGCGTCACCCGAGTATAGGTTCACTGCGAGTGTGGATTCACAACAGAAATGATCAATGAACCAGATCTAGTCTATAGTGTCAACCAAGTCTTTCCACTTGGTGACGTCATTCACAAAAACCTCATCGATCCAAATAAACATATTCTGTAACTCTTTCAATGACACATTGGAATCGAGACAACCGTTCTTGGACACTCATTGTCTGGAACGGGTCACATTTTGTGGTCAATGCTAGTTAAGCTGATTGTTGTGAATAAGACTGACGAATCATTCAAGCCTCTTCGCAGCCCTCAGCATCGGTTCAATACATCATGTGGGGGTGTGCTCAGCTCTTCCAATTACTCTCCCATTCTTTCTCCTCATCAACGTACTATCGCAAATGCTCGAATTTCTGAATGATGAATAATCATTCTGTCTTACTGCGATCTCGAGTATCATACAGAATATCTATCGAACATTTACCGATCCGTCAGTACCCGTGTGGGATGATTGAACAGATCACTTTTTCCATTGTATCAGCTGCTCTGAGTGACCTGTACTCTCCGCGTTGTGGTCGATGGGTCATTCAATTGGCCCGAGCTTTCAAGCGTGATATGGAACTGGAGGTAGGAGTAAAGTGTAAAGTTTGCCGACATTGCTCTCACGGCCAATTCCTCATTGCTACTGCGTGGTATGCGTGATATGCGTGATATGCGTGATGGCAGAAATATCGACTATCGATTGATGATCCGCGATTTGCAAGTATCACTGTGGAAACCTCACTCATCAAATTGGATCACGCGGCAACTTGTATTGTGGATGCATTTCGAGTTTGTTGTGTGATATGAGCACCATTTCATGTCCGTTTCGTTTCCAGGGTCAGACGAGAAATGAAGGAAAGGTTATGAAGATGGTGCAAGTTTTCGACAATCTTCTGGCGGTGAATTTCATCGGGTGGGACTTCTCTCGGTGTGTTGCGAACAAGGTTGAATGCGAGCCCTAGAACAACTCACTCGATCTGCTACCAAGTGATTATATGATGGGAAAAGTTAGTCGTTCAGTTTTTTTGTAATTGTTGAAATAATTACGGATAACTTTTTTTAATTCGAATCTAGTAATCTAGCGAATGTGTTTCCCTTTTTAGTTATGGATACTTGAAATATCAGGTATCTGTTTTGCTGTTGTTGACCATATCGTTAAGGTGATGAATACGGGTGAATGTGATCGTTTAAAAAGTAAGAAAATATATTGACATTTCATTGTGTGTATATTATTTCATTGGTGGGAACAAAATATGAATACAACTGGGAGCCACTTGTGCTGACTTTATATTGATCATCACCGGGTCTCATTTATCAATTGGGGTACGGAAATAGTCTGAGTAACGAAGCGTGGTGACGAGTCGGTCCGCTGATAGAACAACCGGCTGGAATATGCCTTGGAAGCAGACTGAACTCCACACAGCCTTGTTTATACAGATCATTCTTCTCAGACTGCCTCTCCACTCGGGCTATGCTTCCCATGACAAGATGTCCAATCATATCAGCTCATGATCCCTGGTCATGACGTCACTTTCTAAGACATCCTAAGACATGTTAGACATGTCATAGCTGCGAATCTACTAATCACATCGGGACTGTTCGTGAGGGATGCGAATCACTTCGGGACTGTTTCCTGAGGGGATGCGAATCACTTCGGGACTGTCCGTGAGGGGATGCGAATCACTTCGGGACTGTTCGTGAGGGGATGCGAATCACTTCGGGACTGTTCGTGAGGGATTCGGATCACTTCGGGACTGTTCGTGAGGGATGCGAATCACTTCGGGACTGTTCGTGAGGGATGCGAATCACTTCGGGACTGTTCGTGAGGGGATGCGAATCAAGCGCGCATTACAATATCACGAATAAATTGCCATTCATTAATCATATATATCTTCAAGATTTTCACAAACTATTCCCATTGAAAGTGTTGTGGAAATCCCACATTTAGACAATAATAATCATGTGTGAAATCAACACAAACGAAAGGATGAAGACTGAAGAGTGTGTCGTTTCTGACTGAAGAACACAAAGATCAAGAAGCCAGACATTTATTCTGAATTTCTCAGCAATGTGGCGAGAAAGGAATTGACGACTGGTGATTGACCCGCCTACAAACGTCACAAAACAAAACATCCAATCGAATGGGCTGTTTGTTATAAGGGTAGATGGACATTGCCTTCAGAGTATATCTAAATGCTCACATGAAGGTGGCGAGAGGTGGATCAATGTGGCCCGCCAATGAGCCACGCCTATCACTAGTGGTCAATTGTTGATTGGATCAATTTTTCCTGCACCGCCTAGATATATCAGGAATAATATTTCTGATACGGAGTTTAATTATTTGTCCACTAGATATATCTCTTCTAATATTTGATGAGTGGAGTGAATTGAAGAACCAAAAACCTCTGAACTTCGTATGTTCATATTGTTGTACAAAAGAATAAATAATAGGCTCATATACATCTGTGATAAAATGTGACCAGAGCAAGTTATCGATGTATGCTCGTTGCTTGCGCCATTGAATTTGTAGTGGTTAAAGAAGGGACATCCTGTGTTAAAATTGTCGGCGAGCCACCGAGACCGGTTTGCTCAGAGCTTCCAAAAAGCAGTCCCGAAAAATATAGAGGGCCAACGAGCTGAGCGAGCTTCCGAAAAACAGGCGAGAAATTTATAGAGGGCCAGGTTACTGACCATAGCGCTTCGAAACGCAGCGGATATTTTGTAGTACTAGTCATTCTAAACCGAGAGCGGTCCGCACAACATCGCTGCTGTGAGCGCCTAGCGTTCTGCGTGGGCTAGTTACTGTCTATTGACAATAGCCAGAAACCTGTCAGTCGAAGAGTCGACACTTCTAACCGTCAGTATCAGAAACGAACGGTCGTGTCTACTTCTAACCATTTGTGCTTTCAACATGAGTAACTTGAATCTTATTATATTTTTAAACTCCACGCTAGACAGACAAGTGTCGACAGTTTAATTTCATTATGGTATAAGTTATTTCAACCATTATAATATAATAACTATTTCAAACGTATTTTGAACATAGAAACATTACGAGAAATGAATATTTGAAGTAGGCCTACAAAATATTTACCAGATTGGAAATTTTTTTAAAAATACTCAGTGTCTTTTCGGTACAAAGACTCACATGATGAAATTAACCCATCTACATTCCATTCTGAATAATTGTAATTAATTGTATCATATTTGTAGCAAGTGTTTCAACTATAGGATCTGGGATTTTTTCTTTTCCTATAAGATTGAAAAGTACATCAGATAGGCCTACTCAGGTATATAATAAACCAATTGACGCCAACCGTTCTCAATTGCATATTAAACTCGAAAACCAAGAGAAAAAAACATGAAACCGAAAACTAAATACAGTTTTATCATCCATTCGTAGTTGAACCCACTCCAAAAAATTATGAATTTGATGGGTGTCTTCGCTATCCTAAAACAATGTTATATAGGTCTACTCCTGTGCAATACCCTTTTTTTGTATAACATCGAAACTTGATACAAAACCATTGTTCCCCAATTAAGGCTATGGATGAAAGATAGGATCGTTAAATGTCCTAATTGATGTCACTCGTTGTCAATAGCTGTAGGTGAGATGACAGTGCATTGAAAACTATAATAGAGGCAAGACAATTGACAAATAATATGGATGTTTATCGTTTGAGAGATGAGTTGTTCTCCAACTTGGCAACCCTTCAATCAAACGATTAAAGCGAACCTTCATACAGTCTAATTACTATATTTACCAATTACTATTTGTATTTAGTATTACCGGTACCATAGACTGAAGAACAAACGGAATTTGTGTTCTTTAGTTTATGGTATTACACTTTTAAGCCACCGATTACCATTATTTTAAAATAGTTGACGTTAAAAAAATGCATCAAGGCCTCAAATTCAAGGCCAAATAATTAGTAGTCAAATTGAATCAAATTTTTTCAAAAAAGGTAATATTTTTCAATATTACTCGATTTCATTATTAACATTGTTTATAATATCACTTTTATATTTGTATCAGCGTATTCATCGATATTTATTGAAGTGGCCCACATCGACATGGAATTATATAAG
Organism: Brachyptera risi; assembly: GCA_964007535.1. Taxonomy (NCBI): domain Eukaryota; kingdom Metazoa; phylum Arthropoda; class Insecta; order Plecoptera; family Taeniopterygidae; genus Brachyptera; species Brachyptera risi. Next base: position 19,458 of record CAXFZR010000152.1, on the reverse strand, counting down.
TTTTAGGTGAACAAAGAAAAGGCACAAAGCTTATCCGTGGGCCTACTCGAAATTATTATAGGCATTACTCTAATCTGAAAAACGTTCCTCATTTCTATTGTCGAAAATACATAAGTCAATATTCCTCATAATGGTCTGCTTTCAACAAGTATAGCAAGCGATGATGGTACAAGAAGATTAAGGATTAGGGGCCGTTCGACAGGGGAGGGGGGAATGGGCAGGGGAGGAGGAGAGGCTTCAGGGGTGTGGGCTTGTAAGTTGTACGCCAACCATCTCACCAGCTCATCTTGAATACGGAACTATTTAATTCATATTTTTATCCATCCTGACTTGGTTTTCCGTGGTTTCCCACAGTCCTCGAAACAAATGCTTGGATAAAGTGCTAATTGGCCACGACCTTTAATTAGTAGAGTAATTATAACATAACATATAACATTTCACTCATTTTATTTTCTATTTTGTATTATCATTATGATGAACTTTACATCTGCTGTTAATGGAAAGAGGTGATCATTGCCCGAGAGACTTATTTCAAAGTGGAAGATATCAACATTTGTGTGTTTTGTTTACTCTTAATACCAATGCCGGTAATGTCCAGATATATTTAACAAAAACCGGTTTTTAATTATAATGTGTTCCGGACTTTCGGAAACTGAAGGACTTTTATCTGCGGCGGAAAAATATGGTCACAGACAGCGCAGTCCTGGTGTTGAAGTTCATTGGTTTTAAATAATTGAATGAGCGAAGCAAAGACTCAATCTTACCATACTCGAAAAAAAAAGCCTTTTTTCGCGCTCCACATGTCAAACGAAAATTCAAAATAAGTTGAAACTTAGCATACACAAGTGTCCTTATCTAATTCGATACTGTATAGTTTTAAGGGGGGAGGGGGGGGGGGGGGAGGGTAAGGTGCAAAACTTGATTCTCACCATTGGTCCGTCGGATGATGTTATGACACTAGGCAAACGCGTTATGTGTTTCCGCGTTGATGGATGAGCTGGAACGTATCAACTTATCTTTGGATTGGTTATTATATATATATACACCTTGAGATCCAAACCATTACATCACTGCCATCTTATTTTCCATTAATAATTTATTGGATGAGCGAAGCGAAGACTCAATTACACTATACCGAAAAAAAAGTGCCTGTTTTTTTTTTTTTTTTTTTTTTTGTTTTTTTGTTCGCGCTCCACAGGTCAGACAAAAATTCAAAATCAGTTGAAACTTGGCACACACATGAACCCCTATTTGACTTGATGCTGTATAGTTTTGAGGCGCGATCGGTTCAACAACTTCTGAGAAAACTCATTCCAAAGTTTTCAAAAATCCCATTAGAATAAGCCAGAGGAAAACATTCGTGAAAAATATTTCATCTGAGAGGATTCAAATTATCAGAGAATTTCAATCTGATAATGATACACATTATTCCGAACTTTCACTCAAATCGGATCAGCCGTTTCGATGTAAAAAAATATATAATGTTATTTGTGTCAATTATTCAAAGCTATTAAGATACCTATTAAATCAAAGCAACAAGTGTCACCACTTGATTGTAAACGATTAAAACAAAGCCTTCTTTATTATTATATAAATTATTAATGTAAAATAAGATGGCAGTGATGTAATGGTTTGGATCTCAAGGTGTATATATATATAATAACCAATCCAAAGATAAGTTGATATGTTCCAGCTCATCCATCAACGCGGAAACACATAACGCGTTTGCCTAGTATGATAATAAAGAAGGCTTTGTTTTAATCGTTTACAATCAAGTGGTGACACTTGTTGCTTTGATTTAATAGGTATATTAATAGCTTTGAATAATTACCACAAATAACATTATATATTTTTTTTACATCGAAACGGCTGATCCGATTTGAGTGAAAGTTTGGAATAATGTGTATCATTATTAGATTGAAATTTCCTGAGAATTTGAATCCTCTCAGATGAAATATTTTTCACGAATGTTTTCCTCTGCGTTATTCTAATGGGATTTTTGAAAAATTTGGAATGAGTTTTCTCAGAAGTGGTTCAACCGATCGCGCCTCAAAACTATACAGCATCAAGTCAGATAGGGGTTCATGTGTGTGCCAAGTTTCAACTGATTTTGAATTTTCGTCTGACCTGTGGAGCGCGAACAAAAAAAAAAAAAAAAAAGAAAGAAAAAAACATGGAAAGTCCATAATTTTCGACCGGGCCTATTGAATATCTCTCTTATGGGGAATGACATGTAACGCTTTTTTGAGCTAGGAACGTAGAAGAACTAAGATAGGTAGAGAAAAAGTGTTCCCACAAAATATCTGCGCTCGAATGTCATCTTTCGTCTGATATGTATAACATAGCTACTTATTTTCGCCATATGATTTCAATTGATCAACTCGCATGGCGTGTGGCTTTATTGTTGCAGATTTTCTAGTTCTAGTACAAGGGCTCACATTATAAAATAAACCCGCCTACATTCCACTCTGAATGATTGCATTTTAGAATATGAGTATCTGTGTTAAAAACAGGTAATAAATTCTCCCGTTAGGTATGTTCAGCATAATGAATAGGCAAGGGTCGAAACATGATTTGCTTGACTGATGACAGAGACTATCCTCTACAGGGAGGGAGAGAGTTGAGTATGACGTCAGAACCTTTTCCCCCGCCACGTTAGATTAGGCACTTCGCTGGGGGTGAGGTTGGAAGCTCTTGACGGGATGGTAGCCGAAAGGGTCTATTACCTGCGTCGGAAGGAACAATATAAGTCGAATTGTCATTATAGAAATAAATTAAAATCGCCGTCGAAGAATCAAGATGATTATATACGGAAGATATGCATTGAAAATGAAAATCTAAACAATTTACTTTTTTATTGGAAAAAATCCACTCATATGCGACCGAAATACGTCGAAATGTATTGTATACGAAACGTCCCTCAAACATATCGACGTATCTCGGCCGCATATGAGTGAATTTTTTACAATAAAAAAGTAAATTGCTTAGATTTTCATTTCCAATGCGTATCTTCGGTATATAACAATCTTGATTCTTCGACGACGATTTTAATTTATTTCTATAATGGTTATTCAACTTCTATTGTTCCTTCCGGCGCAGGTAATAGACCCTTTCGGCTACGATACGGTCAAGAGCTTCGAACCTCACCCCCAGCGAAGTGCTTAGTGTAGGACCACGTTGCGGGAAAAAAAGCTCCGACGACTGACGTCAGTCTCAACTCTATTCACTGACACTTAGGACACTTAGGCGATAAAAGTTGTTTAATTTATAAATTATGTCACTTTGGGGCAATTGTGAAAATGAATTATGACTTTAAAAGATGATTCACATACTAAAAATATAAATCCGCTATCTTAAAGCATTTTTTGTGTCCACACATTTTTCATCCGATTTCACCCAAGTGTCCCCCCGTCTCGCCAAAGTGTCTGTCCCGTAGGCCTATGTTAAAAGCATATACTTGCCCATCATGAAGATGTCGATATATATATATATATATATATATATATATATATATATATATATATATATATATATATATATATATATATATATATATATATATATATATATATATATATATATATGATATCCAATTCAATATGATTGTGAGCAATTTAATTGCATGTTTTTTATTTTGGAGGAATGAAATGCTCAAAGAATGGATTGTTGAAAACATTGTTCTTGTGTCAAGTTTTGAAGTTTCTACCCTGAAATTTGAAATAATCAAAATAGATTGAATTGAATTGGAATATCTGATAATTTGGCGGATGACTATTCAAAAACATTAAAAACATTAAATTAAATTGGAAATATAAAACATATTATTGAGTTAGAAATTTTAATCAAGGATGCCCTTCATCTTTCTACTGATTCCCTATTCTATGGGTACCATAGATAATAGTATAGTACCATGGTAATTAAAATTGCAAGTTCTACACCTCAGAGAATTGTGTTTATATAATGATGTTGCAATTAGGACAGTTATCAATATTTACGTAACATTTCTTCGTGGGGAAAATTAATTGTGTTGGTTAAATGTAGGTCTTTGCTCTAGTTTTTGAGAATTTGAATTCAATAATTATTAATGTTTACAAAATTGCAAAAGCTGAAATGTTACGAAACTTAAAATTGAAATATTGAAAATTGATAGAGAAATGAAAAATAACAAATAATAATCTGATGGTTTCAATACAGAACATTTTCCCAACATGACCTGTAATTTAATTTGAATCTGTGGAGTTTCAAGTTTTTTAATAATTATATTGTGTCTCTTTCCATTTCATGTATAGGCCTAAGCACTCCATATACTACTGGTATAACCTTCTATGGCGTTTTTTCCTTTCCCATTTATGGCGTTTTGTCCTTTGAACCCGTGTTAATCAATGCTAACTAGGAAAACGCTATAAGTACGCGTTGATGGACGAGCGATGTTGAAAAAAGTGTTAAAAGGGTCACTTTTCATTTTTTCTCTTTAAAATGGCTGAGCTGGAAAAATTGAAAATTTCTAAAATGTTAGACAATTGCGTTCTACATATCCAGTACAATTTTTTTTTTTTATTTCTTTCTTCTCTAATAAGTCTTTGACCATGTAAAATTGGCCGTCGCCCATGTGTCCGTCGCCTAAATGTCCAATGATCAAAGTGGATTAAAGTAGATCGCCCAAGTGTCCATCGCCTAAACGTCTCTCGCCTAAGTGTCCGTATACCCTCCCTGACATGGACATTAGTCTCGATTAGTCTATAGCTGAATTTAAATAATAACATAGTAAGAATAGTAGGCCTTACCATAATAATCATAATAATATAATGAGTAATAACAGATATAATCTGAGAAATACATGTTTTAAGACTTCAAGGCGATACTAATGCAATCATTTCTTCTGCAGACAAGAACCGAAAGGGTCGCTTCCCTCTCTATGCTTCAATCGATTGATTGATGGGTTGATAAGTTGTAAAACAACATATTTCTCAAACCAGATTGTATGAAGGTTCGCATCTTGCGAAGCGAGTTTGTGGTTTATCTAATTATTGTTAATTTGTTATTACTTTATAACTTTCAAAATCCAAGCATTACATACACAGAATATTATTTACAATTATACGAGGATAATATTAAGATTTTATTTGGGGCTTATTCACTGTAAAATAGTAAGTATTCGAATATGAACACTTGATTATTCGCCGTGTAATAATAATTGGATGAGCGAAGCGAAGACTCAATTACACTATACCGAAAAAAAAGTGTCTGTTTTTTTTTTTTTTTGTTTTTTTGTTTTTTTGTTCGCGCTCCACAGGTCAGACAAAAATTCAAAATCAGTTGAAACTTGGCACACACATGAACCCCTATCTGACTTGATGCTGTATAGTTTTGAGGCACGATCGGTTGAACAACTTCTGAGAAAACTCATTCCAAAGTTTTCAAAAATCCCATAAGAATAAGCCAGAGGAAAACATTCGTGAAAAATATTTCATCTGAGAGGATTCAAATTTTCATAGAATTTCAATCTGATAATGATACACATTATTCCGAACTTCTACTCAAATCGGATCAGCCGTTTCGATGTAAAAAAATATATAATGTTATTTGTGTTAATTATTCAAAGCTATTAAGATACCTATTAAATCAAAGCAACAAGTGTCACCACTTGATTGTAAACGATTAAAACAAAGCCTTCTTTATTATCATATAAATTAATAATGGAAAATAAGATGGCAGTGATGAAATGGTTTGGATCTAAAGGTGTATATATATATATATATATATATAATAACCAATCCAAAGATAAGTTGATATGTTCCAGCTCATCCATCAACGCGGAAACACATAACGCGTTTGCCTAGTAATAATAATACCGTGATTAATGCATTTGTCATTTGTGTAAATATAGGTCTACAGTTGGAATACTGCTCAAGTGTTGTTATACTAATTAATGACTACTAGCACTAATCAGCGCCAAGTTAGGGTCAATAGGGTCATTGCGTGCTAGAAGGAGAGGCTGGCTAATATCAAATATCAATCGCAGTTTATTTTTATTGCGCGCCAAACACGGCTAGCAGATTGCTCGCAGCGGCGATGTGCTACGGTCCGCTGCCATTCGAGAGTGAGTAGTTTTAGGAGAAAACCGCTCGCTTCGGAGGGCGCTACCAGCTAGTCTGTCGACCCAAGAATCGACACTAGCTCTACCTATAAATTTCTCGACTAGATGGGCCGAACCCTCAAACTGGCTTGGCGCACAGGCTCCCATATACGTGTCCTATCTTTAACCTTACAAAATCAATGCTTGCGCCAACGGATATATCGTTCAAGTCCAAGCCTGAGTGAGCCTGGGCCCCATCCAAAGTGAACCTCATAGCTCCCCAAGAGATTCAAACCAGTCCAAATATGACAGGAGGGTATTCGCTCGAAGTTGAAACTGTTGATACCAGAGTGCAGCACATGCCGCCATGATTGCCTGCCCTCGCCTGTAAAAGTTGCAGTACGCCCCTAGCGGAGAATTTGAGAACCCGTGAAAAGTAGTAGCCAGTAAGCACGTGTATTTGATATTACATTGAAATGACTACGTTTTGCCTCAAAAGTGTTGCGATAAGAAGGGGTTTTGTTTGCTTGCCACAATGTTTGTAACTGTGAAAATGTGTGTAGGCCTCATGCTTGCATTCTGAGGATTCTCTCGATATGCAGGTTAACTTGAACTGTTATATGATCGTCACTTATGTTTCAAATATTCTGAATGGAGTGCGGGTCTTCTAACATTGCCGATATATACGTATGTGAATACGGAACTTGGTTGCTCTCCAACAAGCAATGAATAATAATAAATTAATAATGCAATCAATGAAATCTTCATTTCCATCGTATACTAGTCGATAACCCTTCGAGAATTTCGGTTCACCGAACGATGGGAATAAAAATGGAAAATAGGAAAAAATGATGAGAACTTGATACAATTTGATGAATGTTATAAAATAATGATAGGCCTATGGAGATTTACTTGTACGTTATGTTATACGATGAAAGTAATAATAGGAATAAGAAAAATTACAACAATAATATATATAATAATATTTACACATGTTGGATAAACAATTATTATCATACACATTATAAGACTGCATTTCAAAAATGATGAAAATGTATCAAATTAGCTTATTAATATTATTTTAAATTCAGTACACATTTATATTTTGTAGGCCCATAGGCCTAAACGAGGTCAATCGGCTACTTCCATCTTTAACAACAAATTTATTATTTGTAAAGGCAGGCCTATAGCTGACAATATAACTAATGATAATAGTAATGACGATATCAAGTTGAAAATAATTCCAAGCCAATATGACCTTTTGCGTACGGCTAATTTTTGAATATTCGTCTATATATTCTTGTGAAGGTGATTTTTTGTTTGTTTTTGGAGTGATTTTATAACTATTCTTCTCATTGTACTTTGTAATTTGATTGGGTAATCTTATGGTTTTAATTTAGTTGACATAACTTGAACGTATTGTTATTTGTGTGGAATCCTAAAGAGCTCTCCTTTCTTGGATGGTATGTGTGATTGACAATCATGGTTTGCTATGACGGAGCCGTCTCCCATTATTCATTTTGATGTGCAATACTGATTCTAAAAAGCCTGTTAGGATAAAGATTCTACTTTTTTGGTTTAGTGGCTGACAATGTGTTTCGGATGTATGATTCTTATGAGCCTTTATTTCATTTCATATTCATTGTATAACAAAAACTTTGGCCCGGTTACGTCATTTAACACCGTACAAGTTACTAGTTCAAGTTACTACTTTACGCCAGCCATATTGAATTTCGGACGGTCGACACTAGCGCATTCTCTAGGTACTTTTACAGGCGAATAGCCTCAGTCGAGGGCCGATGTAAGAAGAGAATGATCTGAATAAAGAAGTCTGTGCTGAATACGGATGCACGAGTTGGATGATTGTATGAAGAATTGGATTGTGTGTATTTTGTTCGTCACATGTACTGCAGTCTCCACGCTGGAGGCGAGTTGAGCTGATTACCAGGTCGTTGTCAGGAATGAAGGAGTGAAATGTCTGGGAGTTTCATGGAGCGATGACTCACTCCACCAACTTGACCTGGATGACAGAACAAGCAGGAGTTGTTATCGAGTGATTCGAGGCCGCGACGGAGTGGCTGTGAGAATATTAGGTAGATTTATTTCCTGTCAAAAGAGAAACTTATCTTCGTTCTGTTGTTAACTAAACTCGTGTGGTTTAATGGCAACGCGTCTGTTCGGTCTCCCACTCAACCCAGCTGTTGGTGGGGTCGTTAGGCGAACAATCTATTCGGTTGCCTCCCGCTCAACCCAGCTGTTGGTGGGGTCGTTGGGTATTAATATCTATATAATCTACCATATAATCTAGTGTATTAATAAAGGGTATTTGAGGTAGTGGAAGTGTTAGTGAGGGGATCCGTACAGGCTTGAGTACCTGAAAGTTGATAGTGTTGAGCGCGTGTTTCAGCCTATTGTTTTTTTGAGGTTAAGGGTATCCGGGTTGGAAACGAGTAGGCCTATTCAAGTCCTTGTTTGGGAAAGTAGACAAGTATAGAAAATAGATTCAATTATTGGGTAGTGTTATTATTGTTGGGATAAGGCTAGCAGGGAACCATACGTTGTAATATCAGTTGGGCTTTTGGGATAATAATGAAGGGTGGTGTAGATGATGTTGTTGTAGGCCTAGGTGTCGGGGAAGATTGTAGGAGATGTTTGAAGGTTGTAAGCAGTAGGCGAAAGGCTGTGCAGTGTGGGGTGTGCATGGGGTGGGAGCATATTACGTGTAGTGTGCCGCGTGTGACGGGGGATGAGTATAAAGTTAAGGCTGAGGTAACTTCTCTATTGTGGTTGTGTGGTGGCTGTGTGGGGGGTTGGAGGGACAAGGTAGTAGAGAAAGAGGCAGGAAAGTGGGGGGAATTGGAAGCGCAGTTGAGAGCTTCTATTGCTGGGCTGGAGCGAAAGTTGAAGTAAGATGAAGAGATGAAGGGCGTAGAAGTAGGCCTAGCTGAAAGTGGTGTCAGGGCTGTGGGTGGGGAGGGGGAAGAAGGTAGGGGATGTGAAGGAGTTAAGGTAGGAGGTGTGGTTGCAAATGATGCAACTGTGAGGAATAGTTTTAGGGTTAGTGTTGAGCAAAAGGGTAAAGGAAGACATATTGATAGGGAGATAGCTGTATTAAGGACCCGTAGTGTTAGGAAGGATGAAGTTAGGGATAGGGAAATGAGGGACATAGGAGGAATTGAACCGAGGCCCAGTGATGGGATTATGGAGGGGGGAAAAGCTAAGGCTAGGGCAGGACCTAGGTCAGAGAAGGTCAAGGTGGGTAAGGAGGGGTTGAGAGGGGTGGTCTTGCTAGGAGACTCACTAGTTCGAGGGGTAGGAGTGCAGGTGGGAGGGAAGCTGGATGTTACAGTTTTACCGGGAACAGGTGTAGCCGGGATGAAGAAGGTGCTAGAGCAGGTTAGGGAGGAGGATGCTGCAGGGAAGGGGGTGATCATTCACGTAGGGACGAATGACATCAGTGGTAGGGAGGGGTGGGGAAAGGTGAAGTTAGTGCAGGAGATGGAGGGGTTAGTGAATGTAGCTATTGGGAGGTTTGGGGTAGGTAGGGTGGTTGTTAGTGGGATTTTGTATCGTAAGGATATGAAGAAGGGGGTGGTAGACGGAATGAATAGTTTTCTAGGGCGTATGTGTGAAAGAATGGGTGTGTGTTTTTTGGATGCCAATTGTTGGCTGCAAGGTGAAGGCCTATGTGGAGATGGGCTTCATCTGTCGGATGAGGGAAAGTGTGTGTTTGGTGAGTTGTTAGGGAGGGTAGGTGGTAGGCTGGTAGCACAGGCCTAACTAGTGAGGGATGAGGTAGGTAAGGGAAAAACGGCTGAAGTAGATGGGTGTAAAATGGGTGGGGGGCAAAAAATGTTGAAGGAATGTAACGGCCCAGAAATCAGTCTAATGGTAGTAAATTGTAGAAGCTTGGCAAATAAGGTGGATGAATTCAGGACGCTATTAGAATTGTATCAGCCAGAAGTGGTGGTGGCAGTGGAGACATGGCTAGGAGAGGGGTTTACAGAAGGTGAATTAACTGTAGATGGTTACACTCTGCACAGGAGAGATAGGGATAGGCACGGAGGGGGTTTAATGGTAGCAGTTAAAAGAGGAATCCAAGGGACGTTGCTCTGGAAAGAAGAGGATGTAGAGATGATGGGTATGAGGATAATGGTAGGCAGGCAGTCTCTTGAAGTAATCGCGGCATATAGGCCTCCGGGGGGGATTTAGGATTGCTTCATCGTTTGGAGGATAGGCTTAGTGCTAGGGATAATGTAGAGAGCTTAATTATAGCGGGAGATTTAAACATGCCTAATGTACGGTGGGAGGTAGGAGGTACAGAACATGGGAGGGGAGTAGTGCAAAATATTGTTACGGGTATATTAAATGAAGGTTTCCATCAGGTTGTGGAGGAGGAAACTAGGAGTAAAAGGCTAGGGGGAACTAATATTCTAGACGTAGTGTTAGTAAGGCCAATAGAGTTGTGGGCGAGGACGGTGGTAGTTGAAGGCATCAGTGATCATCGAATACCCATAGTCAGTTTAGCATTAGCTCCGGTTCAAACTAAAAACGTTGGGAAGAAAGTTTGGGGTTACAAAAGGGTGCAGGCAAGGGAGGTTCGAAAAGCTTTTGAGGATAGGTTTGAGAAGTGGTGCGAGATAGACATGGATGATATTGAAGGGCTGTGGTTCAATTTTCAGAGAATATATGAAGAGGTTAGGGATAAGTTGGTTCCCTACAAGGTGCTACAGGCAAATGCAGATCCGGCTTACTATAATAGTACGGTTAGGAGGCTTAAGAGGAGGGGTAGAAAGATGAGTAGGAAGTGGAGGGCGTCAGGGGAGGGAAAGGAGGTGGTCCAGGAACTAAGGCGGGAATTAAACAGGGCTAAGAGGGAGGCAAAAGAAAGATTCATGGGGGGTATGTTCAATGAACGTGATGTGCAAGGTAGCTGGAATAGAATGTATAGGTTTGTTTCTAGTCAGAAAGGTAGTGACAGGGAGTTGCCAACTTTAGTTGATCAGGTAGGGAATGAGTGGAAAACGGACATAGAGAAGGCAGCAGCTTTAAATAGATTCTATGGGGAAGTGTTCAATGCGAATGGAATTATGGGGGAGGAGGAAGCAATAGAGAGAGATGGGGAGGAGGTTCTGCTTACAGAGAGAGAAGTGTGGAATGTATTAAGGAAACTTAAAAGTGGGAAGTCGCCAGGCATAGATGGGGTGCAAAGCGATCTACTGAAATTAGTGGGTAGGGGAGTTGTAGGTTATTTGCTAAGGTTGTTTCCAGCTTCACTCACAGCAGGTAGAGTACCGCAAGTTTGGAAAAAAGCGGAGGTGGTACCAATTTCAAAGGGAGGGCAAAGGGGTAGGGTAGACAACTACAGGGGAATTAGTTTAACATCGCATGTGTGTAAGATAATGGAAAGGGTGGTTATAAAGAGAGTAGTGGAGAAGGTAGATGAAAGAAGGAGTATTTCAGAAGTGCAGCATGGGTTTAGGAAGGGTTATTCATGTGAGACGCAGTTGTTAGGTTTTGCAGAAGAGTTGGCTGGGGTAGTTGATAGGGGGGGACGTGTTGATGCAGTGTTTTTAGATTTCGAGAAGGCTTTTGATAAGGTAGATCACAATATATTATTAGGGAAGTTAAAAATGTCCGTTGGGAATGCTGGGTTGGTTAATTGGATTGGAAACTTTCTTCAGGATAGAGTGCAAAGAGTTCGGGTGGGTTCAGAGGTTTCAAGTGAGACTAAGGTTACGTCAGGAGTTCCACAGGGTAGTGTGTTGGGTCCCTTATTGTTTGATTTATATATAGATGATCTGACTAGTGTTGTTGATTCGAAAATAAGGTTATTTGCAGATGATTGTGTGTTATATAGGGAAATCATTACAGAGGAGGATGTAGTAGCTCTTCAGGTAGATTTAGCGGCAATTAATCGTTGAGTTCAGTCAAACAAGATGGGGTTGAATACAGGAAAGTGCAAGTTAGTCACATCCGGTAAGAGAAACATAAGGACAGATGTAGTGTATGAGGTAGGAGGGAAGACGCTGGAGTTGGTGGAAAACTACAAGTATTTGGGGGTGGTATTTGATAGGCGTCTAGGGTGGGGGAGTCAGATTGAGAGAATAGTAAAAAAGAGTATAAATGCACTAAACTTTGTAATGAGGCAACTTAGGGGGGCAGGTATGGAGATTAAGGAAAAAGCATATTTCTCGTTAGTGCGTCCCATGGTAGAATATGCCAGTTCAGTTTGGGATCCTTATAGATTAGGTGAGATAAGGGATGTGGAAAGGGTTCGAAGGATTGCTGTGAGAAGGGTTACAGGTAGGGTTAGGAGGTGGAAATGGGATGAGAATGAAAGGGGGGAGAGGGTGGGAATGTTGGAGAGTCCAACTGAGATGATGAGAGACCTGGGGTGGCAGAAATTGGAAATACGGAGGAAGGAGGATCGTTTATGTAATTTCTTCAGGGTAATGGAGGGAGAGGGGGGGTGGGGGGAGCTGCATGAGTTGATAAAAAGAAATAAGTCAGGGTATGGAGGTAGGCGGGGTCATGATAGAGCGGTATTCATAAAGGGGGCTACATTAGATGTCGGTAAATTCTCTTTCTTAAATAGGACAGGTAGGGACTGGAATGGGCTTAGTAGAAATGTTTTTGAAGGGGATGAAATCAGGTTAAAGTTATTCCGTCAGAGGGTTAGGGAGATGGTGGGATAGGGGTACTTAGGGAACTTGCCACCGCGCATTTATGTGCATTTGCAAGAGTTAAATAATAATAATAAATACTAATAACAATCTATTCGGTTGCCTCCCGCTCAACCCAGCTGTTGGTGGGGTCGTTAGGCGAACAATCTATTCAGTTGCCTCCCGCTCAACCCAGCTGTTGGTGAGGTCGTTAGGCGAACAATCTATTCAGTTGCCTCCCGCTCAACCCAGCTGTTAGTGGGGTCGTTAGGCGAACAATCTATTCAGTTGTCTCCCGCTCTACCCAGCTGTTGGTGGGGTCGTTAGGCGAACAATCTATTCGGTTGCCTCCCGCTCAACCCAGCTGTTGGTGGGGTCGTTAGGTGAACAATCTATTCAGTTGCCTCCCGCTCAACCCAGCTGTTGGTGGGGTCGTTAGGTGAACAATCTATTCAGTTGCCTCCCGCTCAACCCAGCTGTTGGTGGGGTCGTTAGGCGAACAATCTATTCAGTTGCCTCCCGCTCAACCCAGCTGTTGGTGGGGTCGTTAGGCGAACAATCTATTCAGTTGTCTCCCGCTCAACCCAGCTGTTGGTGGGGTCGTTAGGTGAACAATCTATTCAGTTGTCTCCCACTCTACCCAGCTGTTGGTGGGGTCGTTAGGCGAACAATCTATTCAGTTGTCTCCCACTCTACCCAGCTGTTAGTGGGGTCGTTAGGCGAACAATCTATTCAGTTGTCTCCCGCTCAACCCAGCTGTTGGTGGGGTCGTTAGGTGAACAATCTATTCAGTTGTCTCCCACTCTACCCAGCTGTTGGTGGGGTCGTTAGGCGAACAATCTATTCAGTTGCCTCCCGCTCAACCCAGCTGTTAGTGGGGTCGTTAGGTGAACAATATATTCGGTTGCCTCCCGCTCAAACCAGCTGTTGGTGGGGTCGTTAGGCGAACAATCTATTCAGTTGCCTCCCGCTTAACCCAGCTGTTGGTGGGGTCGTTAGGTGAACAATCTGTTCAGTTGTCTCCCGCTCTACCCAGCTGTTGGTGGGGTCGTTAGGCGAACAATCTATTCAGTTGCCTCCCGCTCTACCCAGCTGTTGGTGGGGTCGTTAGGCGAACAATCTATTCAGTTGTCTCTCACTCTACCCAGCTGTTGGTGGGGTCGTTAGGCGAACAATCTATTCGGTTGCCTCCCGCTCTACCCAGCTGTTGGTGGGGTCGTTAGGTGAACAATCTATTCAGTTGCCTCCCGCTCAACCCAGCTGTTAGTGGGGTCGTTAGGTGAACAATCTATTCAGTTGCCTCCCGCTCTACCCAGCTGTTGGTTGGGTCGTTGGGTGAACAATCTATTCAGTTGTCTCCCGCTCTACCCAGCTGTTGGTTGGGCCGTTGGGTGAACAATCTATTCAGTTGTCTCCCGCTCTACCCAGCTGTTGGTTGGGTCGTTGGGTGAACAATCTATTCAGTTGTCTCCCGCTCTACCCAGCTGTTGGTTGGGCCGTTGGGTGAACAATCTATTCAGTTGTCTCCCGCTCTACCCAGCTGTTGGTTGGGTCGTTGGGTGAACAATCTATTCAGTTGTCTCCCGCTCTACCCAGCTGTTGGTTGGGTCGTTGGGTGAACAATCTATTCAGTTGTCTCCCGCTCTACTTAGCTGATGGTGGGGTCGTTGGGTAAACAATCTATTCAGTTGTCTCCCGCTCTACCCAGCTGTTGGTT
>CAXFZR010000151.1:10000-19253 GCA_964007535.1 Brachyptera risi | reverse complement strand
TATCTGATTCTATTCACTCTTCCAATCCGAACCGATCCTAGTCAAGTTCCTCACGACCCTCTAGACATCAAACCACACCGGAGTGATGTCTAGAGGGCCGTGCTCCGAAAATTTTTTTCTCATAGTGCTCTTCATATGGGAATTTAACATTGAAAAGTTCTTATAGTGCTCTTTCACATTATTTTCTCATAGTGCTCTTCGGTTTCGGGAATTTAACATTGGAAATTTCTCATAGTGCTCGTACGACATTTTTTTCTAACAGTGCTCTTCGACTCCGAGACTGTTCGATCGGCCTTATGGGAATTTAACATTGAAAAGTTCTTATAGTGCTCGTACGACATTTTTTTCTAACAGTGCTCTTACAACCTTATTTTCTCATCTCCGAGACTGTTCGATCGGCCTTATGGGAATTTAACATTGAAAAGTTCTTATAGTGCTCGTACGACATTTTTTTCTAACAGTGCTCTTACAACCTTATTTTCTCATCTCCGAGACTGTTCGATCGGCCTTATGGGAATTTAACATTGAAAAGTTCTTATAGTGCTCGTACGACATTTTTTTCTAACAGTGCTCTTACAACCTTATTTTCTCATCTCCGAGACTGTTCGATCGGCCTTATGGGAATTTAACATTGAAAAGTTCTTATAGTGCTCGTACGACATTATTTTCTCATAGTGCTCTTCGGTTTTGGGACTTGTCTTTTTTCGATCGGTCTTATGAGAATTTAACATTGAAAGGTTCTTATAGTGCTCTTACGACATTATTCTCTCATAGTGCTCTTCGGCTTCGGGACTTGTCGAATTTCGATCGTGTTTTGGTCTTGTGGGAATTTAACATGGAAAACAAC
This sequence comes from Brachyptera risi, assembly GCA_964007535.1. Classification (NCBI taxonomy): domain Eukaryota; kingdom Metazoa; phylum Arthropoda; class Insecta; order Plecoptera; family Taeniopterygidae; genus Brachyptera; species Brachyptera risi. Next base: position 18,406 of record CAXFZR010000151.1, on the reverse strand, counting down.
TTATAATTGATGTGTAAGTCGCATATATGCAACGTCCGCGCCGGAGACAAGCCGACGGTTCGACTCATCGCCGAGTCACATATGTGCGACTTTCCCCCCGGGTTAATGCGACTTTGTTGTCATTTTTTCGGGGTCTCAACGGCGTTCCGTAATGATTACCAAGGTTTATTGGTGCCGGCGTTTTTCTCTCGAAAATACGGAAAGACAAGCGTATGGCTTATCTCGATGAAGTCGCACATTGGCGACGCCCACGGGACTTGTTTGTTTTCACTCGATATGAGACTCTGTCATAGAATCGACAAGAGGAGTGCCAGAAAGACGAGTGTTCGACTCCCGGGACGGTGACGAGCTCTTCTCGCGGTTCACGCTCGACATGATCGAAAAGAAAGTCATTCAGGGTGTAATGACGACCGAAAATCGAATCCACGTAGGAGAACGAGCGATTGTACATGCTCGACACGAATGAACCATCATGCAACTTGGTCTCAAACTAAGAAATGATCACTAATGTATTATTCCTGATGACTTACGAATAATTGTGAAACATTCATCTTCATACACTTCTGATCCGATGATGCACGACATTCGTCGTCAGTCGAACTCGTGATGAAGATCGGGGTAGTGTATGCTAAAGGCACCCCGGTCTGTTTTCCAAATCGAAAAGAAAAATTGACGAATCCAGTTGAAGATTCGTTTATGAATAACTCGTGAACCGTTCGTTTGAACGATAATCTACAAGAACAAGTTCATGACTGCTTTCTCGATGTGATTACGAATATTGTATCCAATCGAACATCTAACGAGATAAGTGAAAGTCATTCAGGGTGTAATGACGACCGAAAATCGAATCCACGTAGGAGAACGAGCGTTTGTGCATGCTCGACACGAATGAACCATCATGCAACTTGGTCTCAAACTAAGAAATGATCCCTAATGTATTATTCCTGATGACTTACGAATAATTGTGAAACTTTCATCTTCATACACTTCTGATCCGATGATGCAAGACATTTATCGTCAGTCGAACTCGTGATGAAGATCGGGGTAGTGTATGCGAAAAGCACCCCGGTATGTTTTCCAAATCGAAAAGAAAAAATAACAAATCCAGTTGAAGATTCGTTTATGAATAACTCGTAAACCGTTCGTTTGAACGATAATCTACAGGAACAAGTTCATGATTGCTTTCTCGATGTGATTACGAATCTTCCATTCAATCGAACATCCAACGAGATAATTGATGTGTTTTCATCAAAGTTGCATATGGCCGAGACTGTTCGATCGGCCTTATGGGAATTTAACATTGAAAAGTTCTTATAGTGCTCGTACGACATTTTTTTCTAACAGTGCTCTTACAACCTTATTTTCTCATCTCCGAGACTGTTCGATCGGCCTTATGGGAATTTAACATTGAAAAGTTCTCATAGTGCTCGTACGACATTTTTTTCTAACAGTGCTCTTACAACCTCAATTTCTCATCTCCGAGACTGTTCGATCGGCCTTATGGGAATTTAACATTGAAAAGTTCTCATAGTGCTCGTACGACATTTTTTTCTAACAGTGCTCTTGCAACCTTATTTTCTCATCTCCGAGACTGTTCGATCGGCCTTATGGGAATTTAACATTGAAAAGTTCTTATAGTGCTCGTACGACATTTTTTTCTAACAGTGCTCTTCGGCTTCGGGACTTGGCGTTTTTCGATCAGTCTTATGAGAATTTAACATTGAATAGTTCTTATAGTGCTCTTTCACATTATTTTTTCGATCGGTCTTATGAGAATTTAACATTGGAAATTTCTCATAGTGCTCTTACAACCTTATTTTCTCATCTCCGAGACTGTTCGATCGGCCTTATGGGAATTTAACATTGAAAAGTTCTTATAGTGCTCGTACGACATTTTTTTCTAACAGTGCTCTTACAACCTTAATTTCTCATCTCCGAGACTGTTCGATCGGCCTTATGGGAATTTAACATTGAAAAGTTCTTATAGTGCTCGTACGACATTTTTTTCTAACAGTGCTCTTACAACCTTATTTTCTCATCTCCGAGACTGTTCGATCGGCCTTATGGGAATTTAACATTGAAAAGTTCTTATAGTGCTCGTACGACATTTTTTCCTAACAGTGCTCTTCGGCTTCGGGACTTGGCGTTTTTCGATCAGTCTTATGAGAATTTAACATTGAATAGTTGTTATAGTGCTCTTGCACATTATTTTCTCATAGTGCTCGTCGCTTTCGGGACTTGTGATTTTTCGATCGGTCTTATGGCAATTTAACATTGGAAATTTCTTATAGTGCTTTTACGACATATTTTTCTAACAGTGCTCTTGGGCTTCGGTACTTGGTGTTTTTCGATCGGTCTTATGAGAATTTAACATTGGAGATTTCTCATAGTGCTCTTACAACCTTATTTTCTCATCTCCGAGACTGTTCGATCGGCCTTATGGGAATTTAACATTGAAAAGTTCTTATAGTGCTCGTACGACATTTTTTTCTAACAGTGCTCTTACAACCTTAATTTCTCATCTCCGAGACTGTTCGATCGGCCTTATGGGAATTTAACATTGAAAAGTTCTTATAGTGCTCGTACGACATTTTTTTCTAACAGTGCTCTTACAACCTCAATTTCTCATCTCCGAGACTGTTCGATCGGCCTTATGGGAATTTAACATTGAAAAGTTCTTATAGTGCTCGTACGACATTTTTTTCTAACAGTGCTCTTACAACCTCAATTTCTCATCTCCGAGACTGTTCGATCGGCAAAATATGGGAATTTAACATTGAAAAGTTCTCATAGTGCTCGTACGACATTTTTTTCTAACAGTGCTCTTACAACCTTATTTTCTCATCTCCGAGACTGTTCGATCGGCCTTATGGGAATTTAACATTGAAAAGTTCTTATAGTGCTCGTACGACATTTTTTTCTAACAGTGCTCTTACAACCTCAATTTCTCATCTCCGAGACTGTTCGATCGGCCTTATGGGAATTTAACATTGAAAAGTTCTTATAGTGCTCGTACGACATTTTTTTCTAACAGTGCTCTTACAACCTTATTTTCTCATCTCCGAGACTGTTCGATCGGCCTTATGGGAATTTAACATTGAAAAGTTCTTATAGTGCTCGTACGACATTTTTTTCTAACAGTGCTCTTACAACCTCAATTTCTCATCTCCGAGACTGTTCGATCGGCCTTATGGGAATTTAACATTGAAAAGTTCTCATAGTGCTCGTACGACATTTTTTTCTAACAGTGCTCTTACAACCTTATTTTCTCATCTCCGAGACTGTTCGATCGGCCTTATGGGAATTTAACATTGAAAAGTTCTTATAGTGCTCGTACGACATTTTTTTCTAACAGTGCTCTTACAACCTCAATTTCTCATCTCCTAGACTGTTCGATCGGCCTTATGGGAATTTAACATTGAAAAGTTCTCATAGTGCTCGTACGACATTTTTTTCTAACAGTGCTCTTACAACCTTATTTTCTCATCTCCGAGACTGTTCGATCGGCCTTATGGGAATTTAACATTGAAAAGTTCTTATAGTGCTCGTACGACATTTTTTTTCTAACAGTGCTCTTCGGCTTCGGGACTTGGCGTTTTTCGATCAGTCTTATGAGAATTTAACATTGAATAGTTCTTATAGTGCTCTTTCACATTATTTTTTCGATCGGTCTTATGAGAATTTAACATTGGAAATTTCTCATAGTGCTCTTACAACCTTAATTTCTCATCTCCGAGACTGTTCGATCGGCCTTATGGGAATTTAACATTGAAAAGTTCTTATAGTGCTCGTACGACATTTTTTTCTAACAGTGCTCTTCGGCTTCGGGACTTGGCGTTTTTCGATCAGTCTTATGAGAATTTAACATTGGAAATTTCTCATAGTGCTCTTACAACCTTATTTTCTCATCTCCGAGACTGTTCGATCGGCCTTATGGGAATTTAACATTGAAAAGTTCTTATAGTGCTCGTACGACATTTTTTTCTAACAGTGCTCTTCGGCTTCGGGACTTGGCGTTTTTCGATCAGTCTTATGAGAATTTAACATTGGAAATTTCTCATAGTGCTCTTACAACCTTATTTTCTCATCTCCGAGACTGTTCGATCGGCCTTATGGGAATTTAACATTGAAAAGTTCTTATAGTGCTCGTACGACATTTTTTTCTAACAGTGCTCTTCGGCTTCGGGACTTGACGTTTTTCGATCAGTCTTATGAGAATTCAACATTGAATAGTTTCGGCTTCGGTACTTGGCGTTTTTCGATCTTCATACACTTCTGATCCGATGTTGCACGACATTTATCGTCAGTCGAACTCGTGATGAAGATCGGGGTAGTGTATGCGAAAAGCACCCCGGTATGTTTTCCAAATCGAATAGAAAAATTAACAAATCCAGTTGAAGATTCGTTTATGAATAACTCGTAAACCGTTCGTTTGAACGATAATCTACAAGAACAAGTTCATGATTGCTTTCTCGATGTGATTACGAATCTTCCATTTAATCGAACATCCAACGAGATAATTGATGTGTTTTCATGAAAGTTGCATATCGCCGAGACTGTTCGATCGGCCTTATGGGAATTTAACATTGAAAAGTTCTTATAGTGCTCGTACGACATTTTTTTCCAACAGTGCTCTTGGGCTTCGGTACTTGGTGTTTTCCGATCGGTCTTATGAGAATTTAACATTGGAAATTTCTCATAGTGCTCTTACGACATTAGTTTCTCATGGTGCTCTTCGACTCCGAGACTGTTCGATCGGCCTTATGGGAATTTAACATTGAAAAGTTCTTATAGTGCTCGAACGACATTTTTTTTTGTGGGAATTCAACATGGAAGACAACTTATAATTGATGTGTAAGTCGCATATATGCAACGTCCGCGCCGGAGACAAGCCGACGGTTTGACTCATCGCCGAGTCGCCAATGTGCGACTTTCCCCCCGGGTTAGTGCGACGTTTTTATCATTTTTTCGGGGTCTCAACGGCGTTCCGTAATGATCACCAAGGTTTATTGGTGCCGGCGTTTTTCTCTCGAAAATACAGAAAGACAAGCGTATGGCTTATCTCGATGAAGTCGCACATTGGCGACGCCCACGGGACTTGTGTTTGTTTTCACTCGATATGAGACTCTGTCATAGAATCGACAAGAAGGGTGCCAGAAAGACGAGTGTTCGACTCCCGGGCCAGTGACGAGCTTTCCTCACGAAGCAAGTGCGCTAACGACTCGGCCACTGTGCCGGTGGCCCACCGCTTGGGTGGTGAAAAAAGTGATCGAGACGCGTGGCCGAGAGTGGTAACACTCTGAACCGTCATTCGGGAGACCGGGGTTCGATTCCCCGCCATGGTCGACCATTCTGACAGGGGTTTTTCGTGGTTATTCATCATCATTCACCGACGCCAATAGATCGTAGCCATCGGTATGGTGCGTCGTTGAAACGTCGTGAAAATGTTACCTTTTTGCTGAAACCCACGTTGCCAATGTCATGTGAGAAAGAAAAAAAAATCGAAATTTCCGAAAAAAAAATTGAAAAAAACCAAAAAAATGAAAATAAAAATAAAAATTGTCCCATCGAGTTTTTTTTCGGTTTAGTTTTGCGGAAAAATGTTCTGTGAGAGAAAAAAAAAAATCAAAATTTTTTTGGGGAAAATTTGGAAAAAAAAAAATTTGGAAAAAAAAAAAAAGGACTCTGCCAAAATTTGGACTTGGGGTTAGGTTGGTAGAGCACTGTTAGCCCTAAGGTTGGTCGAGCACTATGATTTTAGAAAAGTCGAAAACTGTCCAAAAGTCGAAATGCCGGTCGATGGGCACTTCTGTACCATTTTGTCGGACTTATAACCAACTGTGCTCGTTTCCCAGGCTGGAGCTCAGCTCGAGTCCGAGGGCCAAATAATGGCGGTGAAATTTTCATTCTGTACCATTTTGTCGGACTTATAACTCACTGTGCATGAAAATCGACGAAATATCTTCTATAAGGGGTAGTACCTAGAGCCGAAGCCAAAAGCCCGGCAGCCGAAAGCGAATGCAGGTTAAGTTCTGGTATCGCTCTTCTTCTAGGGATGCCCCCCAAAAACGCAAAGGTCTATGAAACAATATATGCGATCGAACGCAATTTTCGATCGACCGACGAAGCTTGATCGATCGTCGAACCGGTAATGTTGGGTTAGCTGGGCCTCAAACATTTGCCGAGACGAGTATGGTTTCGCGGCAACGCTGCCACTGGCACGCGGTATCGTCGACCACGGTCGGACGAAATGAAAACGCAATGGTCCGAGACTGGGCTCGGTCGGCGGGGATAGTACCTAGAGCCGGAGCCAAAAGCCCGGCAGCCGAAAGCGAATGCAGGTTAAGTTCTGGTATCGCTCTTCTTCTAGGGAAGCCCCCCAAAAACGCAAAGGTCTATGAAACAATATATGCGATCGAACGCAATTTTCGATCGACCCGACGAAGCTTGATCGATCGTCGAACCGGTAATGTTGGGTTAGCTTGGCCTCAAACATTTGCCGAGACGAGTATGGTTTCGCGGCAACGCTGCCACTCGCACGCGGTATCGTCGACCACGGTCGGACGAAATGAAAACGCAATGGTCCGAGGCTGGGCTCGGTCGGCGGGGACAGTACCTAGAGCCGGAGCCAAAAGCCCGGCAGCAGAAAGCGAATGCAGGTTAAGTTCTGGTATCGCTCTTCTTCTAGGGAAGCCCCCCCAAAACGCAAAGGTCTATGAAACAATATGTGCGATCGAACGCAATTTTCGATCGACCGACGAAGCTTGATCGATCGTCGAACCGGTAATGTTGGGTTAGCTTGGCCTCAAACATTTGCCGAGACGAGTATGGTTTCGCGGCAACGCTGCCACTCGCACGCGGTATCGTCGACCACGGTCGGACGAAATGGAAACGCAATGGTCCGAGGCTGGGCTCGGTCGGCGGGGATAGTACCTAGAGCCGGAGCCAAAAGCCCGGCAGCAGAAAGCGAATGCAGGTTAAGTTCTGGTATCGCTCTTCTTCTAGGGAAACCCCGCGGGAACACGGTGGTCTAGGAACACGGTCGGACGAAATGAAAACGCTATGGTCCGAGGCTGGGCTCGGTCGGCGGGGATAGTACCTAGAGCCGGAGCCAAAAGCCCGGCAGCAGAAAGCGAATGCAGGTTAAGTTCTGGTATCGCTCTTCTTCTAGGGAAACCCCGCGGGGGAACACAGTGGTCTAGGAACACGGTCGGACGAAATGAAAACGCAATGGTCCGAAGCTGGGCTCGGTCGGCGGAGGTAGTACCTAGAGCCGGAGCCAAAAGCCCGGCAGCAGAAAGCGAATGCAGGTTAAGTTCTGGTATCGCTCTTCTTCTAGGGAAACCCCCCGGGAACACAGTGGTCGCAATGCAGTCGCTTGCCCAGTGGACCCCGACATTACTTGGGATAAACGAGAAAGCGAGGTTTCTGTTCGATGCCATAACCTAAAGAGAGTGAGGATATGGCTAGAACCCGGCAATGCCGTGAGCTCCCTGCGAGAGCAGCGTTCACTGGCGGCAAATGGTAGCGAGCAGAGTGTAGGTTCGCCACGAACCGAGCGGAAATGAATATCGAGAGATTGAACCGACATATGTGCTTGCACATACCGAGGAAATGAGAGATTTGACGTACGAAACGCAATTTGAATGCGAGTCGGCCGGGCGCGAGTGGCGTCCGCGGTTTCGACCGCTCGATCATCGAATAAAATGGGGTCGGCCGGGCGCACGTGGCGTCCGCGGTACCGACCGCAGAGCTGGAGCAAGCTCTCTGGTTGATCCTGCCAGTAGTGATATGCTTGTCCCAAAGATTAAGCCATGCAAGTCTAAGTGCAAGCCAAAAAATACGGTGAAACCGCGAATGGCTCATTAAATCAGTTATGGTTCCTTAGATATGAGACCTATAGTACGTGGATAACTGTGGTAATTCTAGAGCTAATACATGCAAACAAAGTTCCGACTCGAGAGGGGAAGAACGCTCTTATTAGATCAAAACCAATCGGCGGCGCTTCGGCGTTGGTCGCATTGATTTGGTGACTCTGGATAACCACTAAGCGGATCGCACGGTCTCGCACCGGCGACGCATCTAACAAATGTCTGCCTTATCAACTGTCGATGGTGCGTTCTACGCCTACCATGGTTGTAACGGGTAACGGGGAATCAGGGTTCGATTCCGGAGAGGGAGCCTGAGAAACGGCTACCACATCTAAGGAAGGCAGCAGGCGCGCAAATTACCCACTCCCGGCACGGGGAGGTAGTGACGAAAAATACCGATACGGGACTCATCCGAGGCCTCGTAATCGGAATGGGTGGAACATAAATACATTGACGAGTATCCATTGGAGGGCAAGTCTGGTGCCAGCAGCCGCGGTAATTCCAGCTCCAATAGCGTATATTAAAGTTGTTGCGG
>CAXFZR010000151.1:0-2500 GCA_964007535.1 Brachyptera risi | reverse complement strand
CACCACGTATGTCGAACGCCATCACATCGTTTGTCCGAAGCTTGACCGAAGATTCGCATTTCATTCTAAGCATCACCCAGTGGAACAAAGGCCCTGGGGGCCTGAATGAAGTGTTTATCCTAGGAAGGGGGAACGGGCAGCGGTGGAGACACTGCGTGTATTTTTTTACACACCCAAGCGTCGTTATGCACTCACGTTTTCCGGGCCACACCGATCTTGGCCGTACACTTGACCAAAACGAACGAAACCGTAGATCAGAGGTAGGTAGGTAGGTAGCTGATACTGTGGGCAGGCAGACGGGCAAACAAGTTTTAGGCTGGGCGAGCAGCTAGCGGGATGGATCGAGCAGGCAGGGACTCTAGTTTTGTTCAAATTTCTCGAGACGAGCTCGACGCTGGGCCATTCGATCTGACCCGAGTGCCGACGAAAATTCAATCGGGGACTCTAGTTTATCAAAACAAGCTCTGAGGTGTGTAGAGAGTTCATTCCTGGCATATCTGATTCTATTCACTCTTCCAATCCGAACCGATCCTAGTCAAGTTCCTCACGACCCTCTAGACATCAAACCACACCGGAGTGATGTCTAGAGGGCCGTGCTCCGAAAATTTTTTTCTCATAGTGCTCTTCATATGGGAATTTAACATTGAAAAGTTCTTATAGTGCTCTTTCACATTATTTTCTCATAGTGCTCTTCGGTTTCGGGAATTTAACATTGGAAATTTCTCATAGTGCTCGTACGACATTTTTTTCTAACAGTGCTCTTCGACTCCGAGACTGTTCGATCGGCCTTATGGGAATTTAACATTGAAAAGTTCTTATAGTGCTCGTACGACATTTTTTTCTAACAGTGCTCTTACAACCTTATTTTCTCATCTCCGAGACTGTTCGATCGGCCTTATGGGAATTTAACATTGAAAAGTTCTTATAGTGCTCGTACGACATTTTTTTTCTAACAGTGCTCTTACAACCTTATTTTCTCATCTCCGAGACTGTTCGATCGGCCTTATGGGAATTTAACATTGAAAAGTTCTTATAGTGCTCGTACGACATTTTTTTCTAACAGTGCTCTTACAACCTTATTTTCTCATCTCCGAGACTGTTCGATCGGCCTTATGGGAATTTAACATTGAAAAGTTCTTATAGTGCTCGTACGACATTATTTTCTCATAGTGCTCTTCGGTTTTGGGACTTGTCTTTTTTCGATCGGTCTTATGAGAATTTAACATTGAAAGGTTCTTATAGTGCTCTTACGACATTATTCTCTCATAGTGCTCTTCGGCTTCGGGACTTGTCGAATTTCGATCGTGTTTTGGTCTTGTGGGAATTTAACATGGAAAACAACTTATAATTGATGTGTAAGTCGCATATATGCAACGTCCGCGCCGGAGACAAGCCGACGGTTCGACTCATCGCCGAGTCACATATGTGCGACTTTCCCCCCGGGTTAATGCGACTTTGTTGTCATTTTTTCGGGGTCTCAACGGCGTTCCGTAATGATTACCAAGGTTTATTGGTGCCGGCGTTTTTCTCTCGAAAATACGGAAAGACAAGCGTATGGCTTATCTCGATGAAGTCGCACATTGGCGACGCCCACGGGACTTGTTTGTTTTCACTCGATATGAGACTCTGTCATAGAATCGACAAGAGGAGTGCCAGAAAGACGAGTGTTCGACTCCCGGGACGGTGACGAGCTCTTCTCGCGGTTCACGCTCGACATGATCGAAAAGAAAGTCATTCAGGGTGTAATGACGACCGAAAATCGAATCCACGTAGGAGAACGAGCGATTGTACATGCTCGACACGAATGAACCATCATGCAACTTGGTCTCAAACTAAGAAATGATCACTAATGTATTATTCCTGATGACTTACGAATAATTGTGAAACATTCATCTTCATACACTTCTGATCCGATGATGCACGACATTCGTCGTCAGTCGAACTCGTGATGAAGATCGGGGTAGTGTATGCTAAAGGCACCCCGGTCTGTTTTCCAAATCGAAAAGAAAAATTGACGAATCCAGTTGAAGATTCGTTTATGAATAACTCGTGAACCGTTCGTTTGAACGATAATCTACAAGAACAAGTTCATGACTGCTTTCTCGATGTGATTACGAATATTGTATCCAATCGAACATCTAACGAGATAAGTGAAAGTCATTCAGGGTGTAATGACGACCGAAAATCGAATCCACGTAGGAGAACGAGCGTTTGTGCATGCTCGACACGAATGAACCATCATGCAACTTGGTCTCAAACTAAGAAATGATCCCTAATGTATTATTCCTGATGACTTACGAATAATTGTGAAACTTTCATCTTCATACACTTCTGATCCGATGATGCAAGACATTTATCGTCAGTCGAACTCGTGATGAAGATCGGGGTAGTGTATGCGAAAAGCACCCCGGTATGTTTTCCAAATCGAAAAGAAAAAATAACAAATCCAGTTGAAGATTCGTTTATGAATAACTCGTAAACCGTTCGTTTGAACGATAAT
>CAXFZR010000150.1:0-15203 GCA_964007535.1 Brachyptera risi | reverse complement strand
AATTCCTTCGAGTGATACCAATTCAGCACATCCCATGCTTTGTCTTCGAAATGACTGACCCGATCAAGCTGAGAATTTCCAGAAATGTGTATCAGAATGTAATTCAACTTCACACAAAATTTCATCTTTTGAGAAAATGAAAATATTTTTTTTTGGTTTCCGCCGTGTTATTCTGATGGGTATTTTTGAAATTTATAAAATTCATAAGAAAAAAGCTATCACCCGATATTGCCACAAAACTATACAGATCTGAGTTGGATAGGGAACCATGATGAAAAGAAGTTTCAAGTTGACAGCTGTAGCCGTCCGACCTGTGGAAAACCACAGGTCGGTGTGAAACAACGTATAATCAACAATGGTCGACCTGTGGTTTCAAATCCTCTTTTTTGGAAGCGAATCTAATGATGGAATAACATTTGCTATACCTGTATTCACAAGAGAGAAGAGAAGTTCATCAACAAGATGAGCACACATTCCACTTCCGGTCTCACAAAGCTGTGATATTCTTAGGCACAATCAGTATTCAGTAGAGAATCAACGGTGGTGACCACGACTCGGTCATTCAAAGCGGCGAATCTTGGAGTGTGCTCACAATTATTCATTTGGTGAAAACTACCTGGTTATTTCGTGTAAACAAGTCTATCTCAAAAGTTCCAGGAGAATGTTCGAGTGAGGTTAGAATGTTTTAATGAGCGCTTGAGTGTAGGTCCATAAGAGAGAGAGAGAGAGAGAGAGGGAGAGAGAGAGTGTGAGAGGGGGTAGGGTGATAGAGAGAGCTACCTCGAAGGGGCCTCTTTTGTACAGCTTTGTTCAGATGTAGTTAATAGGCGCAACGAAGCAAGGGTTGCTCAGAAGTCTTGTTAATGGCTTTCTTCAGTAGTGTATTTACTGTTGAATAATTGTTCGGTTCTTCTCAGTAATTGATTCAATTATTTCCAGGCTCGATATTCAATTAGTACTATACATGTATGTTTTTCCTTCTCATTAAGATGTGTATATCTCGAGTAATCAGGAACTTATCTCACCATTGTCGATCCAGCGACCGAAGAGACAGTCAAATCCAGCTTGCGAAGAGAATGTTTTTCATGGGATTCTCCGATCAACAGAAGATGTGGGGATAACTTTGTACTGTATTGACACAGGAATATCTCCGGATGATATCTGAGAGAACGATTCAAGCATCCATTCAAACAAGACCATATTCGACTTATTGTCTCCATCAGAGATTCAATTCACTGAGAAAGAAAAAATTCAATGTTTTTTCACTGACGTTTTTAGTTAACTGTTCACAGTATTTCAAACGATCCACACTGTTTCCATCCAATCATTCGAATTAATTGTTTTGGGTGTTGCTATTGTCCCACCAGAGCCCCAGCTTCCTTGGTCAGCATCAAATGGGGGATATCGGAACCGTAGTGAGACCACGTGGTGCTGACCGGAAGTTCATCCGACGTTCATCTGCTGGGATATATTTTCCTGATTGAAATTTCGATTTAATTCATACCGTTGAAAAGTGAACAGCAATGAAATTACCATCTCACTTTATAGACTCCATGATCTTTGGACCCTTATCTAATGAATTTCGAGCCAGGCCTAGCCAGCTCCAAGAGGCTGGGACTTTGATCGGTTAATGTACACTAGAAGAGCTACCTGTCATGGCAACATGTCTGGTCTCTGTGTATCTTCACTATTGTTAGCACGAATTCCTAGCACTGCTTATGAGGCGGGCTACCAAATGTGATGAATTATTCAGTCTAAGAGACCGTGAATTTGTTTGTATAATATATTGTCATTGTTGATAGCTTTTTTCAGTGAACATCAACCAATCAAAGTTCCAGCCACTTGGAGCTAGCTAAAACTTGCACGTTATTTCATGTTGTTTATTAGGTGGGGGCCCTGAACTCTTCGACATCGGGTTTGAGTGAGCGATTGAATTGAATTGAGCAGGTGGATATATAATTTGAGATTCAGATTTCTTCAACTCCATCTGAATTCTTTATTTTGATTCTGAATGGATACGTTCGAGCGAGCGCCAATAGTTGTGATGACTACGTTCGAGCGAGTGCCAAAAGTTGTGATAACTACGTTCGAGGAAGCGCCAATAATTGTGGTAACTACGTTCAAGCGAGCGCCAATAGTTGTGGTAACAACGTTCGAGCGAGCGTCGATAGTTGTGGTAACTAGGTTCGAACGAGCGTCAATAGTTGTGGTAACTCGGTTCGAGCGAGCGTCAATAGTTGTAGTAACTATTTTCGAGCGAGCGCCAATAGTTGTGGTAACAACGTTCGAGCGAGCGTCAATAGTTGTGGTAACTCGGTTCGAGCGAACGCCAATAGTTGTGATAACTACGTTCGAGCGAGCGTCAATAGTTGTAGTAACTATTTTCGAGCGAGCGCCAATAGTTGTGGTAACAACGTTCGAGCGAGCGTCAATAGTTGTGGTAACTCGGTTCGAGCGAACGCCAATAGTTGTAGTAACTACGTTCGAGCGAGTGTCGATAGTTGTCGTAATTGGGTTCGAGCGATTGTCAATAGTTGTGGTGACTAGGTTCGAGCGAGCGCCAATAGTTGTGACAACTACGTTCGAGCGAGTGCCAATAGTTGTGGTTAATACGTTCGAGCGAGCGACAATAGTTGTGATAACTAGGCTCCAGCGAACGCCAATAGTTGTGGTAACTACGTTCGAGCGAGCACCAATAGTTGTGATAACTACGTTCGAGCGAGCGTCAATAGTTGTAGTAACTATTTTCGAGCGAGCGCCAATAGTTGTGGTAACAACGTTCGAGCGAGCGTCAATAGTTGTGGTAACTCGGTTCGAGCGAACGCCAATAGTTGTAGTAACTACGTTCGAGCGAGTGTCGATAGTTGTCGTAATTGGGTTCGAGCGATTGTCAATAGTTGTGGTGACTAGGTTCGAGCGAGCGCCAATAGTTGTGACAACTACGTTCGAGCGAGTGCCAATAGTTGTGGTTAATACGTTCGAGCGAGCGACAATAGTTGTGATAACTAGGCTCTAGCGAATGCCAATAGTTGTGGTAACTACGTTCGAGCGAGCACCAATAGTTGTAGTAATTACGTTCGAGCGAGCTTCAATAGTTGTGGTTACTAGGCTCGAGTGAGCGCCAATAGTTGTGGTAACTACGTTCGAGCGAGCGCCAATAGTTGTAGTAATTAAGTTCGAGCGAGCTTCAATAGTTGTGGTTACTAGGCTCGAGTGAGCGCCAATAGTTGTGGTAACCACGTTCGAGCGAGCGCCAATAGTTGTCGTTATTATATAGGTTGTTTATTAATATCATCATTCATTCACATAAAACATGAGGTTCACTTGTACACAAAGCCTAGCACAAGGCTTATCTGTGGAGTATACAGAGAATAATAAAACGAAGAATGAAAACCAAAATGCAGAACACCTACTTGTATGCCCAGCACTTGATCAACACCGAGCTCTGTTGAAAAATCAAGGCTTGTCTGGGGATTGTCTAATGGCAGCTTTGTACTGGCAGACGAGAAGAGACATATCAGAAGTAGAGTTCCTACTACAATCGTGACGAATATATTCTCAAGGAGAAGCAGTTCTGACTACCGTACATCAAGTTGCATCAACAGCTTGAAACATTTTTTTTTTTCATCCTGATTGATGGTTTTCCATGGTTTTCCTCAGACGTCCAAGAATTCACGAGCATTCAATATTGAGAAAATCAGAAAAAGAAAAAAAGAGAAAAAGAAAAGAAAAAACAAGAAAAAACAAGAAAAGAAAGAAAAAAGGGTTGAATAATAATCAAATACAATAACTAGAATGAATGAAATGAAAAATAAAAAAAAATGAAAAGAAGAAAGAGAGAAAAAGAAAAAAAAAATAAAAAAAAATAAAAAAAAAATAATAAAAAAAATTAAAAAAAAAAGGAAAATAAAAATGAAAAAAAAATAAAATAAAATAAAAAAAAAAAAAGGAAAATGAAGAAAAATGGAAAAAAAAAAAATTAAAAAAAATGAAAAAAAGAAGAAAAAAAAAAGAAAAGAAAAAATTAAAAAGAATAAAAATTAAAAATAAATAAATTAATGAATGAAAGACAAAAGGAAGATGAAGTAAAAAAATGAAATGGAATGAGGAGAAGAAATGAATGAATGAATGAAGGAAAAGAGAGGGGAAAAAAGAGAAAGAGAGAAAAAAAAAAAAGAGAAAGAAAAAAGAAGTAAGAAGAAGAAAAATATATATATATATATCAAACACAACAAGAAGAGAAGAAAAGAAGAGAAGAAGTTGGAAGAAAAAGCTCAAGACCAACAAACACCTTTTTTTATCCATCCTGACGTGGTTTTTCGTGGTTTCCCACAGTCCTCGAAGCAAATGCTTGGATGAAGTACTAATTGGCCACGACCATTAATTAGTAGAGCGATAGGCCTAATTATAACATTATAGGCCTATCACTAATTTAATTTGTGCTTTTTGTATAATGATCAATTTTACATCTGCTGTCAAGGGAAAGAAGTAATTAATCATTGCCCAAGAGACTTAGTTCAAAGTGGAAGATATCAACATTCGTGTGTTTATACTGAAAGACTTATCTACTGCGAAAAATTATGGTCACAGACAGCGCAGTCCTGGTGTTGAAGACCATTAGTTTTAAATAATCAAAATGGGGTGGTAAGATCGCCCTTGTGGTGCCCCGTCCAAACGATCCTATCTTTCATCCATAGCCTTAATTGGGGAACAATGATTTTGTATCAAGTTTCGATGTTATTAAAAAAAAAAAAAAAAAAAATGAAAACACTACATTTGTATATGAGAAATAACATTGCGCCTAATCAAATTAGAAAGATAGAATAATGGGGAAAAAATAGGATAATGGTGGATACGAATAATACACATTGAGTGACAAAAAAAATCGATCTGCAGATAATTACAGAGTACCACTCAAGGAGTCTAAAAGCCAGTAACCAATTTCTTTTTTGACAGAACATAAGTTTTGAAGTTTCAATAGATGTTGAGGAACAGAAATAAAAATGAATGGAATCACGTACATCAACCGCCTTTCACCATGCTCATTATTATAGCGGGGAATTACATAGCTAATCAAGTTATTTGATCTGGCGTTTAAGGTGTTTGTATAGAGAATTTTGAAATCAAATGAAAAATAGAACTTTGTTATAAATTTAGACGAGAATAGACTCTGTACAGGCAGTAGCATGGAATGTTGATACAGAGATTCAATTCCATTATTCAATCTCAATTTTGAATCGAGTGGTGCAATAGAAATGATCATATTATTTTGAAGTGAAGCTTTTTTATTTAAATAGTTGGATGAAGCATTGCCCCGTGCAAGTAAGCCGTACGGAATCAGAGACTCAGTCATAGCAGTATATATTGAACGATTTACATGAGATGGTGAAACAAATCTTAGATTAAATAATTGAAGAGCACAAGCCCTCAATCATTTACACAAGCAATTGGCTAGCACCAATAGTTGTAGTAACTACGTTCGAGCGAGCGCCAATAGTTGTGGTAACTAGGCTCGAGCGAGCGCCAATAGTTGTGGTAACTACAATCGAGCGAGCGCCAATAGTTGTAGTTATTATGTTCGAGCGAGCGTCAATAGTTGTGGTAACTAGGCTCGAGCGAGTGCCAATAGTTGTAGTAACTACGTTCGAGCGAGCGCCAATAGTTGTCGTAATTATGTTCGAGCGAGCGTCAATAGTTGTGATAACTGGGCGCGAGCGAGTGCCAATAGTTGTGGTGACTACGTTCGAGCGAGCGCCAATAGTTGTCGTCATTATGTTCGAGCGAGCGTCAATAGTTTTGGTAACTAGGTTTGAGCGAGCACCAATAGTTGTCGTGACTATGTTCGAGCGAGCTCCAATAGTTGTCGAAATTATGTTCGAGCAAGTGCCAATGGTTGTAGTAACTACGTTCGAGCGAGTGTCAATAGTTGTGGTAACTACGTTCGAGCAAGCGCCAATAGTGGTAGTAACTATGTTCGAGCGAGTGCCAATAGTTGTGGTAACTACGTTCGAGCGAGCGCCAATAGTTGTAGTGACTACGCTCGAGCGAGCGCCAATAGTTGTAGTGACTATGTTCGAGCGAGCGCCAATAGTTGTAGTGACTGTTCGAGCGAGCGCCAATAGTTGTAGTGACTATGTTCGAGCGAGCGCCAATAGTTGTAGTCCAGTTTCCACTCGTCAACTGGTGAGTCTCTGCCGATTTGTTCGATCCGTTCGAATGTAAATCACTTTCCAGACTGTCAATAGTATCCGTATCAAGAATTGTCAGTTCGATTACATTTTCTCACGTCGAACAACACCTGCATGTGATATCAAATATACGTAGGGCTTATATATTCCGATATCGGAATGGAAAAACGAATGATTCATCCTCCAAATTATTTGGTATGTTGCCAACATAAGAACTTGAAACACCGAGATATGTGTCGCAGTTTCATACATAAATCTTGGTTTTTATTGCACGAATTTGGTTGCCAGAATTATACATTTCAATTCGCAATCCGAAATAGCTACCGTATCGGTGGTTATGTATGCATGGTCAATGTCGGAGAAACATTGGAATGGTCATAGCTCCTCTCTGTTCGGAGGAGGTCGTGATGCAGTGGTTTACTTCGATACTTGTTATCAATTAACATGTTCGAGGCATCCGAATGATCAGAACAAACTCCAATGACGTGGAATGGAACTCATTTCACTCAAAATACAGCGAAGGTTTTTATTCCTGATATTCTGACATACATTAGTTTGTTGGTTAGGATTTGGGAGAGCGTCGACAGCGAGGTCATCCTGCGAGTGTGTTGATGTCCGTGTTTAGCCATGGTGGCCATTGCTCGTGGACTTCCGAGTATATGACGTGAGCAGAAGAGAAATGGAGATGTAAGTGGAGATGAGAGGAGAGAGGAGAGGATAAGAAGATGACAGACGAGGAGGAAATGCAATGAATCAGAATAGTTTGTTCTTTCATAACATCGAAACTTGATACAAGACCATTGATCATCAATCAGGGAAATGGATGGAAGGTAGGATCGTTTGATCGAGGAACCACAAAGGCGATCTCATTACCCCATATTATCTATTTGAAACCACTGAACTTGAACACTAGAACTACGCTGTCAGTGATCCTAATGTTTTCCCGCAGATAACAGTCTTCAAGTTTCCAAAAGACAAGAACATATCAAGATAGAAAACCGTTATTGTGATTTATATCCGGATATTACCAGCATTGGTATCAAGTGTGAACAACACACAAGAATGTTGATATCGCCCACATTTGAATAACTCTCTGGCAATAATCACTTCTTTCCATCGACAGTGGATTTAAAATTCATCATGATACAAAATGGGGGAAAGGCAGTGAAATGCCTGAAATGTTATAATTGGGCCCACAGCTCTACTGATTGGAGGTTTTGGTATAGGAACGCAAGGTTCATTAATCCCTCCATTAGGATACTTCAGTCACCAAAAGACTCCCACTAGACCGAGGTGTACAGAGCTTGGTCTGGACACTCACTCCAGATCTTATCTGGAATGTTCTTCCCTGAAAGCTTTGGATATGACGTGCACAAGCAAGATCCCACACCACGTCAAGATGTTCAGGAACTCTGAGAGAGGAAAATTCATCAATGCAGTTCTATCGAGGAATTGATGAAGTGAAAAACAATGGTTATTCTGGTTCATCGACCAATTATTGTACATTGCTCCGCAAGGCGCTCTACTGAGACCAGAATAATTGTTCAACCCGGTAACCAACGCGAGAGCTCAATGAGCATCACTGAAGGTTTATCGACCAATTATTGTACATTGCTCCGCAAGGCGCTCTACTGAGACCAGAATAATTGTTCAACCCGGTAACCAACGCGAGAGCTCAATGAGCATCACTGAAGGTTTATCGACCAGTTATTGTACATTGCTCCGCAAGGCGCTCTACTGAGACCAGAATAATTGTTCAACCCGGTAACCAACGCGAGAGCTCAATGAGCATCACTGAAGGTTTATCGGCCAATTATTGTACATTGCTCCGCAAGGCGCTCTACTGAGACCAGAATAATTGTTCAACCCGGTAACCAACGCGAGAGCTCAATGAGCATCACTGAAGGTTTATCGGCCAATTATTGTACATTGCTCCGCAAGGCGCTCTACTGAGACCAGAATAATTGTTCAACCCGGTAACCACCGCGAGAGCTCAATGAGCATCACTGAAGGTTTATCGACCAATTATTGTACATTGCTCCGCAAGGCGCTCTACTGAGACCAGAATAATTGTTCAACCCGGTAACCAACGCGAGAGCTCAATGAGCATCACTGAAGGTTTATCGACCAATTATTGTACATTGCTCCGCAAGGCGCTCTACTGAGACCAGAATAATTGTTCAACCCGGTAACCAACGCGAGAACTCAATGAGCATCACTGAAGGTTTATCGACCAATTATTGTACATTGCTCCGCAAGGCGCTCTACTGAGACCAGAATAATTGTTCAACCCGGTAACCAACGCGAGAGCTCAATGAGCATCACTGAAGGTTTATCGGCCAATTATTGTACATTGCTCCGCAAGGCGCTCTACTGAGACCAGAATAATTGTTCAACCCGGTAACCAACGCGAGAGCTCAATGAGCATCACTGAAGGTTTATCGGCCAATTATTGTACATTGCTCCGCAAGGCGCTCTACTGAGACCAGAATGATTGTTCAACCCGGTAACCAACGCGAGAGCTCAATGAGCATCACTGAAGGTTTATCGGCCAATTATTGTACATTGCTCCGCAAGGCGCTCTACTGAGACCAGAATAATTGTTCAACCCGGTAACCAACGCGAGAGCTCAATGAGCATCACTGAAGGTTTATCGACCAATTATTGTACATTGCTCCGCAAGGCGCTCTACTGAGACCAGAATAATTGTTCAACCCGGTAACCAACGCGAGAGCTCAATGAGCATCACTGAAGGTTTATCGACCAATTATTGTACATTGCTCCGCAAGGCGCTCTACTGAGACCAGAATAATTGTTCAACCCGGTAACCAACGCGAGAACTCAATGAGCATCACTGAAGGTTTATCGGCCAATTATTGTACATTGCTCCGCAAGGCGCTCTACTGAGACCAGAATAATTGTTCAACCCGGTAACCAACGCGAGAGCTCAATGAGCATCACTGAAGGTTTATCGACCAATTATTGTACATTGCTCCGCAAGGCGCTCTACTGAGGCCAGAATAATTGTTCAACCCGGTAACCAACGCGAGAGCTCAATGAGCATCACTGAAGGTTTATCGACCAATTATTGTACATTGCTCCGCAAGGCGCTCTACTGAGACCAGAATAATTGTTCAACCCGGTAACCAACGCGAGAACTCAATGAGCATCACTGAAGGTTTATCGACCAATTATTGTACATTGCTCCGCAAGGCGCTCTACTGAGACCAGAATAATTGTTCAACCCGGTAACCAACGCGAGAGCTCAATGAGCATCACTGAAGGTTTATCGGCCAATTATTGTACATTGCTCCGCAAGGCGCTCTACTGAGACCAGAATAATTGTTCAACCCGGTAACCAACGCGAGAGCTCAATGAGCATCACTGAAGGTTTATCGGCCAATTATTGTACATTGCTCCGCAAGGCGCTCTACTGAGACCAGAATAATTGTTCAACCCGGTAACCAACGCGAGAGCTCAATGAGCATCACTGAAGGTTTATCGACCAATTATTGTACATTGCTCCGCAAGGCGCTCTACTGAGACCAGAATAATTGTTCAACCCGGTAACCAACGCGAGAGCTCAATGAGCATCACTGAAGGTTTATCGGCCAATTATTGTACATTGCTCCGCAAGGCGCTCTACTGAGACCAGAATAATTGTTCAACCCGGTAACCAACGCGAGAGCTCAATGAGCATCACTGAAGGTTTATCGGCCAATTATTGTACATTGCTCCGCAAGGCGCTCTACTGAGACCAGAATAATTGTTCAACCCGGTAACCAACGCGAGAGCTCAATGAGCATCACTGAAGGTTTATCGACCAATTATTGTACATTGCTCCGCAAGGCGCTCTACTGAGACCAGAATAATTGTTCAACCCGGTAACCAACGCGAGAGCTCAATGAGCATCACTGAAGGTTTATCGGCCAATTATTGTACATTGCTCCGCAAGGCGCTCTACTGAGACCAGAATAATTGTTCAACCCGGTAACCAACGCGAGAGCTCAATGAGCATCACTGAAGGTTTATCGACCAATTATTGTACATTGCTCCGCAAGGCGCTCTACTGAGACCAGAATAATTGTTCAACCCGGTAACCAACGCGAGAGCTCAATGAGCATCACTGAAGGTTTTTCGGCCAATTATTGTACATTGCTCCGCAAGGCGCTCTACTGAGACCAGAATAATTGTTCAACCCGGTAACCAACGCGAGAGCTCAATGAGCATCACTGAAGGTTTATCGACCAATTATTGTACATTGCTCCGCAAGGCG
Source organism: Brachyptera risi (assembly GCA_964007535.1). Classification (NCBI taxonomy): domain Eukaryota; kingdom Metazoa; phylum Arthropoda; class Insecta; order Plecoptera; family Taeniopterygidae; genus Brachyptera; species Brachyptera risi. The sequence goes on along the minus strand of CAXFZR010000150.1, from coordinate 4,739 downwards.
CTCTACTGAGACCAGAATAATTGTTCAACCCGGTAACCAACGCGAGAGCTCAATGAGCATCACTGAAGGTTTATCGACCAATTATTGTACATTGCTCCGCAAGGCGCTCTACTGAGACCAGAATAATTGTTCAACCCGGTAACCAACGCGAGAGCTCAATGAGCATCACTGAAGGTTTATCGACCAATTATTGTACATTGCTCCGCAAGGCGCTCTACTGAGACCAGAATAATTGTTCAACCCGGTAACCAACGCGAGAACTCAATGAGCATCACTGAAGGTTTATCGAGGAATATTTTCGAGAAAATAACTTCAATTGAAATCAATCAACTTCTCCATCTCATCTCTATTCGAATATATAACGGGCAGCGAGTCCACCCGGAACACCCGTGGAAGATGTACAAACATAATGTACTTGTGATGTTTCAAGCCTAATAAGCCATGGTATGCGATCTATCCACACAGCCCATGTTCTCCCTCAACCATTCATTCCACCATTGTATCTCTCACAAATCATGTTCTTTTATCCGATTATTATCCATTACCATATCGGATTTTTTTTAACCTTTCGTTAATTTGTCGACAAAAAAGGGATAGCGTCTTCCAGTTTCATCGATGATGTATTATCATAGTTATTCTATGTTTCCTAGTATTTTACTTGTCAAATTTGTTTCAATCTTTTTGTATCTGAATTTGATAACGACCGGGTTCTTTCATATCAATATAGCTTCTCTTAGGAGAAGGTCTTGATCGGCTGAATCTTGAATTTGTCCCAATGATTATGTTGGAGGGGGGCGCTTTTCGATTAGGTCAAGCCTCGCAACCAATCAGTTCATCTCATCTTGTTAATAGCCAATGAGGTGAAATACAGAATATATTTTGGAAAACATCGTACAAAAAGAATGTTGAAGAAATAAGTGAGTGATCTACGGACCTCCGAGGAAGAAACACCTACGCGGTGCTCTGTCTCTACTGTGTTGCTATTCTTACTCTCAATAAGAAGTTACTTTTCCCAAATTGTTGGACTATTTTATGTTCGATCCCTGAATTATTGTAGCCGGGTTATTAAGAGGTCGTTTCATACCACATATTTATTCATGAGTATATACATATATGGATATATGTATATATATATATATATATATATATATATATATATATATATATATATATATATATATATATATATATATATATATATATATATATATATTTTTTATATATATATATATATATATATATATATATATATATATATATATATATATATATATATATACATATATATATATATATATATATATATATATATATATATATATATATATATATATATATATATATATATATATATATATATATGTATATATAAATATATATATATATATATATATATATATATATATATATATATATATATATATATATATATATATATATATATATATATATAAATATATGAATATATGAATATATGTATGGCAATATGGCTGACTACGCATGTGCTGTAGTTTCTCGCTCTCGACAAAACTATTTTTTTCGTTGAAATCAGTTGCTGGAATATAAATCAGTGAGTGTCTGTCGATGAAAGTAGTTATCAAGAAGTGGTGTGAGAAGTTCTCATGCAACCGGATACATATTTTTGACAATTACGTGAGTTTTTATTTACCACCTGTCAAAATAGGCTAATAGTCATAGTACGTGCCGTGCCGAACAACGCCAGAGCTCAGCATTGACGACAACCGTGCCGTTATCCATTTGTTGTTCAGTAGGTTTTTTGAGTACTTTTGCCATGACAAATACGCGGGCTAAAGCCAAATCGAATGAACAATCCAGCACCGAGACAGAAAATGGCGGGAATCCATCGGATGACGTTTTCAGTAGGGATGTTCCTGTCACTTGTACGTCAAATGACGTAGAAATGTTGAAAAGAGGAAATGAGCTTCTACTGAAAAGATGTGATGAGATGGAGTATATCATTACTCTGCAAAAAGACAAGATAGTGAACATGGAGAGTCGGGGATCAACTCTGTTGAAGGAGATAAAAGATCTTCAAAAAAATAATGTCAACAGTAAAGATCATGTAAGTAAGCACAAAATTAATGCTAATAAAACAGAAGATTCACTAGTACAGAATGAACTGAGTGTGATCAATAAGGTTCATACTACGTATGCTCAGATTTCTATCGGTGAAACACTTGACAAGATTCAAGCTCGTCAAGAAAGTCATCAACGCTCGGAGTCTCAAGCTGAGGATAGTAGCGACATTGTTGATAAAACTCTAAACAAAGAAGCAGAATTCCAAACTGTGATGCGCAAAAAGAAGATGGCTAGAATAACTGGTAGAGAAATAAGACAATTACAGTTGGCACTTCAAGTAACTCTGGTGGGAAAATTCTTGCAGTTCCAAGAACGGTATTGCTATACGTGGGGAGAATCCAGAAAAATACTGTCTCAGACGATATTATAAGTTATGTCAAGGAAAAGCTTCCCCAGCATGAGTTTGCATGTGACCAGCTCGAAACAATCGGCAACTCCAGTTCTTTCAAATTGGAGGCAAGTGCGGATTTGCTCGAAACTCTGAGTAACTCAGCTTTTTGGCCAACAGGAGTCCTCATTCGACGTTTTTTTACAAAGAGATGGAACACTGTGAAACCAAGTTAAGTGTACCGGTACCATCACGAAACTCTAGGGTTCTTTTCACAAACATTCAATGTTCATCTGCGGTCAAAGTCCTCGAACTTCTCGTTCTAGTGGAGGACCTACAGTTTGATATAATAATGCTTGCCGAACATTGGTTAGGTAAAAGTCAACTGGACATTCTGGTCATACCTGGTTATACAACTCTCTGTAGTTTTACTCGATCGCAACATATACATGGCGGTGTTCTCGTACTTGTTAAAGCTGGCACTGACGCAGAAGAGATACAATGTTCCAATTGTGTTGAGAAGGTTTTTGAATGTTCAATAGCGAGGTGGAAAACAGTTGGTATATCCATTATTTTGATAACTGTATATCGATCACCAACTGCAGATTACGAACTTTTTCTTCTGAAACTTGAAGAAGTCATTCTTCTAGCCTTGTCCAGAAGTAGTAAATCAGGAAGAATACTCATATGTGGGGACTTCAATGTCAATATGCGGTGTGATAGTCTCAATAAGGAGAAACTTATGGACCTTCTTGCCTCGTACGGTCTGGATGTAGTGAACTCTGCGCCAACCAGAATTACTCCAACATCAACTACAGCGATTGACCTTGTTGTAACCAAAATTCAAGAGGACTTGTTTACGTGTGAGGTAATGGATACCGGCCTCTCTGATCACTGTTCGCTACTTGTCGACATTTGTGTTCCATCTGTAAGTCCCCAGCATAAAATGTCAATTGATTCAGAGAGAAGGAGATGTTTCGGAAAGAAGCAAAGATCTAATTTTCTGAATGGTCTAAAAGCTGCGAATTGGGACCATGTGTTTCAAAGTGACTCTGTAGATTCAAAATTCATCGCATTCATGACAGTTTTCATGCACAATTTTGAATCAAGTTTCCCTAGGATTATCAATTATCGGGAAGAGAAAAAGAAAAGAAACTGTTGAATTACACAGAATCTCAAAGATCAAGCCACTTATATCCGAGCATTATCCTTTGAAAGTAAGCAACCTGGTTCTACTCGTCGTGACGCTGACCGATACAGAGAGGAGAAACGTACATATAGAAAAAATCTCGAAACAGCTAAGAGAATAAGCAATGATAAATATATTACAGATTCCACCAATATGAGTAGGGCCTCTTGGAAAGTTATCAAGTCTAGCTCATCATCAATGCAACCAAAATGCAAGAACATTCTTCTGGAATTTGACGGAAAGCTTATTTCGGAACCCTCTAAAGTTGCTGATGTCTTCAATAATTTTTTCATCAACGCCGTTCCTGATCTGCTAAAAAATGTACAAGTATCGAGAGACACTTCAAATTTGCCCTCTAGAAATGTCGCTGTTTCAGCCCATAGTATTTTTCTTTTTCCTGCTCAAACGCAAGAGATTTGTGGTATCATTAACCACCTGGCAAACAAGAACTCAGCAGGGCTCGATGGTGTTCCCACATCAATCATTCGCTCTTGCTGTCATTTAATTGCACCGATTCTAACAGACATTCTGAATCAGTCATTTATAGAAGGACAATTTCCTTCCGTGCTGAAATTAGTGAAGCTGATACCCTTATTCAAAAAAGGTGATCCCACTGAGCCAGGGAACTATCGCCCTATAGCTCTCATTTCTTCTTTCTCAAAAGTGTTTGAAAAAGCCATGTTTTCACGGCTCTTATCTCACCTAGACAAATACAACATAGTTTCCGACTCGCAACATGGTTTTCGTTCAGGAAGGTCCATTGAAACAGCAATATTCACGCTTCTGAATTCCGTTTATCAAGGTATGGACGAAAAATCGAGCAGTTCACTGGGCATTTTTTATGATCTCTCAAAGGCGTTCGACAGCGTAGATCATGAAATTTTATACTCCAAACTGAGAGGTATGGGTATTGTTGGCAACACTCTGAAGTGGATCATATCTTTTCTATCCGAGAGACCACAAGTCGTTGAAGTTACAATGACTGATGGAGGCGTTACATCAAAATCAAAGTCTACTCCAAGAAAATCAACAGTTGAGGTTCCACAGGGGTCGGTATTGGGTCCGCTTCTCTTTCTGTTATATATAAATGACCTTCCAAACATGTGTAACAATGGTAAAATG
>CAXFZR010000149.1:25000-27500 GCA_964007535.1 Brachyptera risi | reverse complement strand
ATAATAATTAAATGAGCGTAGCGTAGTCTCCATCCCACTCTTATAGGGTTTTGTCTGTGTGTGTTTTTTTTTTTTTTTTTTTTTTTTTGTAAGCACTCTACAGGTCGCAGGGTTTGACTGATCGACATGAAACTTTTTTGTGCACGCAAACTCAACCAACTTAGAACTGTATAGTTTTGGGGATAAATCGGTTGAACCGATTGTGAGAAATATCATCTCAAAGTTTCTAAAAATCCCATAAGATTTGGCTGGGCGGAAAATGTTGAAAAATAAAATCTCTCCAAATGGGATGAAATTCTCTTTAAATGTGTATACATGGATTTTACACATTATCACGATTTTGTATGCAATTCTAATCAGCCGTTTTGAAGGAAAAAATAAAATAACTGATATTATTCATCAAATATATCATACAAATTGTGACAGAATAAAGTTGTCAAGATTCACTGCTTTCTAGATTCAAGAGTTGACCAATAATGAAGTATTTTTTATATGCGTCAAGGTGTGTAGAATACCAAAGTCGATAAAGTGGCAACTTTTAACGACCTTTATAGGCTTCTGTCACGTAACAAATGACAAACAATCGTTACCATAGCTATACAGCGAACTGGTGGACTATCAAACATTCTGATTGGTCAATTCCAACTGGTGGACATTGTTGTCTCTCTCTTTCAACAATGAGTGACGTCACTTGACAGAAGCCTATAGCTTATTCAGATATCAAGGTGTGTAGAATACCAGAGTCGATAAACTAGCAAGAGTAGAACTACTTCAACGACTTTTATACCTTATTCAGATATCTCGCTCATCTTAGAACGCATGTATGGCGTTTTCCTAGTTAATCTTAATGCCACTCATTTAACAAACTAAATGTTAATAGCAGACCGATAAGTTCAGGGACAAGGAACAATTAATTCATTTGGAGAAATAATTAATTATATACAGTTGATTTGTTTGGAATAATAAATTACAGTCTAGTCTGTTGGGATCAGGTGTTTGTGATTGAGTCATTTATCTTGTCAAATGTGACCTAGATATACTTACTTTCAGTCAGGTAAAACTTTTGAATAATTATATTCAAAATTATGGTCCATATATAACTCTGCAGAATTGTTTATTGCCCATTTCTGACAGAGACTAAATTGTTAATTCATTTGTCACTATTTTTTTTTTCGTGATTTCAAAACAAGAAACAAATCCGCGTATTCGTCGTGGAGGCTCACAAGCTGGAGCTTTTCAAGAAAGGGCCAGTTTATGCTGAGTGTGGATTTTTTAATGCTTCGCCTATTGTGCTGAAAGATGCCAGCAAACTAATTTTCAAATATGTATTCAAAAAAAGGTAGCGCAGTTATCTAATTGAAAATACTTCTGTAGGCTAGGTAGGATATATTGCAATTTGTATCCAGCAATGTATTTGATATTTTATTTGATATTTTATTTCGTCCCGTGGACCAGTACATAGTATACATAGTATGGGATAATGATAGTTAATAATAGGTAATGATAGCTTATGATAATTAATATTGTAATAAAGTTAAAATAATGATTAGGTGAAATAAAATAAGCACAAGTATAATTTCGAGTGGGATTAAAATGGAGGGAAATTATGGTTGAGGTATTCAGAGAGGCTGTAAAAAGGATGTTGGGTTAGGAAGGACTTGAGGTTATTATCAAAGGACTAAGGAGGGGCGGGTGGTCGAATTTGTGATGAAGGGAGGAAGTTTGTTGTAGATCAAGGTGCAGATATTTAAATCTTACATTTAATCAGGTACATTTAAATGTAGTCTACTATTCTATTTTGATACGTAACTTTTGTATGGCTTTCCATTATATCATGTGATGATCCACAAGGAAACAAAACCATTATTATTATTATATTATAATTCTGTTCCTCAACATCTATTGAAACTTCAAAACATAAGTTCTGTCAAAGAAGAAATTAAGTGCTGGCTTTTAGACTCCTTGAGTGGTACTCTGTAATCATTTGCAAATGGAATTTTTGTCACTTGATGTGTAATTCGTATTCACCAATATATATATTTTTTTAATAACATCGAAACTTGATACAAAATCATTGTTCCCCAATTAAGGCTATGGATGAAAGATAGGATCGTTTGGACGGGGCGCCACAAGGGCGATCTTACCACCCCATTTTGATTATTTAAAACTAATGGTCTTCAACACCAGGACTGCGCTGTCTGTGACCATAATTTTTCGCCGTAGATAAAAGTCTTTCAGTATAAACACACGAATGTTGATATCCACCAATATCCTTTTTTTTCACAATATTCTACTTTTCTAATTTAATTGAGCGCAATGTTATTTTTCATATGCAAATATAGTGTTTTCTTTCTTCGTTTTTATTATTCTCTGTCTAATCCACATACAAGCCTTGTGCTTGTGCTGGGCTTTGTGGAAAAAGTGAACCTAATGTTTTATGTAAATGAATGATGAATAAACAACCTTTACTACTACTAATTATTACTATTATTATTATTAT
>CAXFZR010000149.1:12500-20000 GCA_964007535.1 Brachyptera risi | reverse complement strand
CTTAACCGAAAATTGAAGAATAATTCTATTATGGAGCAATAATTGAATCAAAATGTGCCTAATTTGATGGTTTTCATTGCTTAATTCCCGGTTACCAAATAACAATAGGAATAAATCACTAACGCATATCCTTAAGTTCAACATGCTTATCGAAATTTGACATTCTTATTTGTCTTTGATTCTACAGTTTTCCCAATTTCCTTGGCCAAAATGTGTAATGTAACTAGATTTTGTCCAAATTATGAAACGAAAAACTCCCCCATCTAGCGGTGGTTACTGGAACTCTTCCAATATCATCCCTTTTTCACTTTTCAACCCACAACCAAACTTTTGAACTCACATAAAACTAGGGTCGAGCATTTCGAAGAGAAACAGTCTCAGGTAAAATGCGGGCTCAATGACAATTGATTCATTTATGTTCACTAAAAAAAGACAAATATCAAATCTCGGCTCATTCACAAAACACTACAATAAATTTGTAAACAATTCGCTACATTCATATATCCACATAGGTCACCAATTCCTACTAACCCCTGACCTTTATCATATCCCTTACACATATTACACATTACCACTAACGACTGTACTTTTTTCATCATTACTAGATTAACTTCTTTATAAATTACCAGTTGAATTCAAGGTGTTTTTTTCCCTTTTGTTTTTCAGGGTCGCAGTCTTGACCGTTCCCTAAAGGGGGGCAACACCCAATGTAATTATGCACCTGGGAGTTTTTACCGGTAAGTCGCAACATACTTTCCTTTTCTTCTGTGGCATGCAAAGCGTTTCAGAGCCATTACACTGTACACTGTAACACTAACCTTACATAACATGTACAGTTATTGGCAGTCGGGACGGACGACCGGCGTGTAGATCGGTGGTTCCGAATGAGTGTGTGTGTGTCGACATTGCTGTAGTCGTAGGTGTATAGAAAAGGAAAACGAATAGGTAATTATGGATTAGTTGTTTTTTGCATTTTTTTTGTTGGGTGATTTTTTTCATGAATTGGTGAATAATTCATGATATATTTGTTATTTTTAATTATCTTTGTGTTGGTATTTGTATTTGTATTTATTAGCACTTTCTTAGTATACACCATTTAACTTGTAGGACAGTATAACATTGTACTTACAATGGTTATACAAATTTATCAATGGGAACAAAATATTAATATATAGGCCTATGACTATTATTATAATGAATATGGACACAAAGAAAATTACTGATGAATGGTTTTGTAAATACTAGATAGTACTGGTATATATATATATATATATATATATATATATATATATATATTTTTTTTTGAAACTTTCACGAATTATAATTGATGAATCCATTATAGTATTGGGGTATAATCGTGTTAATGTATCCAGTCTTCAGTTTTGTTTTTGTAAAATTTTTCTCTTTTGTTATTGTACAGTAATGTGATTGTTTTACAAAATGGACATCTCTTGAAAAAGACGGTGATAAGACCGTCGAAACGCGTCGAGTAGAAAATGAAAAAAGTATCTAACATCTATACTTTGTACTCAATTTAACACGATTATACCCTGAAACTATAATGGATTCATATATATATATATATATATATATATATATATATATATATATATATATATATATATATATATATATATATATATATATATATATATATATATATATATATATATATATATATATATATATATATATATATATATATATATATATATATGTATATATAACTGATATTTCGCTAGATCGCCATGCATTGTTGAGCCCCGAGAATTCCCCGGGTGTTCCTGTTAATGTGCGTGTCGCCACAGACACACGGTAGCAGATGTTGACGATGATATGGACTTGTTATAAGCACAGGGAATTATTGTAACTTGCTAATTACAAGCGGCTACATCCTCTTTCCAACCAAGAGTACATGAGTTCGTAGACCGTGTAGATCATGTTATCGATATCATATCATATCGTCTAGCATGTTATCATTCAAAATCAAATGTTCAAATTCAAAATTATTTAATTCTTTACATAAGAAATTACAGTTTTAAGAAATGTACAGTTTTGATTTTTTACATTGGTATACATGGTTCACATTATTATACACACCTTTGATATAGATAGATTAAAGCAAAAAATGAAGTGAATTTATTTAATATATATATATATATATATATATATATATATATATATATATATATATATATATATATATATATATATATATATATTTATATATATATTTATATATATATATATATATATATATATATATATATATATATATATATGCATTTTGATTGATAAGCAAGAATGAAATGAGTTCAAATGAAAATAAATGGATGAATGTTCGAAATAAATGAAGATAAAAAAAACAAAAAAACATGCTTTTAAAAATATATATATATATATATATATATATATAAATATATATATATATATATAAATATATATATATATATATATATATATATATATATATATATATATATATTATATATATATATATATATATATGCATTTTAATTGATAAGCAAGAATAAAACGAGTTCGAATGAAGATAAATGGATGAATGCTCGGAATAAATGAAGATAGAAAAAACAAAATGACATGCATTTAATATATGTATATTATACATATATTAGATGCATGTCATTTTGTTTTTTCTATCTTCATTTATTCCGAGCATTCATCCATTTATCTTCATTTGAACTCGTTTTATTCTTGCTTATCAATTAAAATGCATATATATATATATATATATATATATATATATAAATATATATATATATATATATATATATATATATATATATATATATATATATATTTATATATTTATATATATATATATATATATATATATATATATATATATGTATATATATATATATATATATATATATATATATATATATATATATATATATATATATATAGTGATGAAAACACTCATCAATAATCAGTATAATTATGATTGGTAGAGGCCCCACAGTGATCAATAATCAATAGAATAATAATATTAAATATAATGATATTTATAATTTGGAGTGATATCACGAACTTCTTACAAACTATATTGCTTATAGAAGCACTTTTTTGAACTGTTTCAACGGATATCTTCGAAACAACGCACCTATGGGCGATATATTACCAGTTATTACGGATATATTATATTAAATCACGGATATGTCGACGCGTCGTTAAACGCCAACAATAATAAAAGTTGTTGTGATAAAAATACTATAATCACCAATCATCTCTACAAAACCACTGAATATATGAAGCATACAGAGCCTGATGGAAGTATTTTCTATCGCTTCGCCAATTATTTACAACCCTGAAACTAGATTTCAACGAATAACGATGGTATTTATTCGCCGAATTTAATAAGAGATTTTTTTTTCTAATAACATCGAAACTTGATACAAAATCATTGTTCTCCAATTAAGGTTATGGATGAAAGATAGGATCGTTTGGACGGGGCACCACAAGGTCGATCTTACCACCCCAATTTAATCATTTAAAACTAATGAACTTCAACACCATAACTGCGCTGTCTGTAACCATAATTTTCCGCCGTAGATAAAAGTATTTCAGTATAAACACACGAATGTTGATATCTTTCACTTTGAACTAAGTCTCTTGGGCAATGATCACTTCTTTCCATTAACAGCAGATGTAAAGTTTATCAATATACAAAATGGACAAAATAAATCAGTATATATATATATATATATATATATATATATATATATATATATTTATATTCATATATATATATATATATATATATATATATATATATATATATATATATATATATATATATATATATATATATATATATGTATATATATATATATATATATAACTAGAAAAACTAGAAACTAGAAATCATCATCTCAATTTCAAAAATAATACTTCATTTTTTTGTCCTTCAGAGACTCTGAGCTATAAGGTGGGCATTACCAATTCTGTATATGAAAAACAGAATCTAGTAATGTCTACGTAATGAATCAGAAAGAGGGTTGTTCTTGGGGTACAAATGAATTAATTTTTTAATTTGAGGAATTGAGATGATGATTTTAGTTTTCTCTAAAATTGGGGAAATGAATTTCGTTATTACTCATTCATGAAAGTTTCTTTCTTTGTTGAGGCAAGTTGGAATACATAAATGTTATACATTGCTGTTTATACCTCATTAAGAGGCCGCAGGCGCTCTACATCGGGCTCGTTGTTCGCTCGCTTCAGACTCGAGTTTACCATGCATCGTGTGCTAGGCGCCACATGTAGACTAGCCCGCCGAACTCATATTCACGTGAATGCCGTTAATTCCTTCACTCACACTTTTGATATATTTCACATTTCATATTTTTTTTCGGTATTCAAAAATATGTATCTAGGTTTTCGTAAACTAGACATTTTTTCATTTTCCATTTGAAGAATTTGAAAAATTTCAAATTTTTTGTTCAAAATTCTGTAAATGCGATAACCTCCGTTTTTCAATTATCAACAGAATGCAAAAACAATCATATTGATATCTCAAAAATTACGGCCGTGAGAGTTTGCGGCGTGAAATACGAGCGCCTGCGGCCTCGAGCCCGCATCTTGGACAGATTCACAGGGTGTACTTTCGCCACATATATCTCAAGAACCACAAACACTACGGACTTGCAGTAAAATGCAATAAATACAAAATAAACTCACAATTAGATATGCCTAATCGAAAATTGAAGAATAATTTTATTATAGAGCAATAGTTGAATCAAAATGTGTCTAATTTGATGGATTTCATTGCCTAATTCCCGGTTACCGAATAATAGTAGAAATAAATAACAAACGCACATTCTTAAGTTCAACTTTGCTTATCAATATTTGACATTCTGATTCGCCTTTTATTCTTCAGTTTTCCCAATTTCCTTGGCCAAAATGTGTAATGTAACTAGATTTTGTCCAAATTATGAAATGAAAAACTCCCCCATCTAGTGGTGGTTACTGGAACTCTTTCAATATTATCCTTTTTTCACTTTCCAACCAACAATCAAACTTTTTAACGCACATCAAACTTGGCTAGAGCATTTCAAAGAGAAACATTCTCAGCTAAGATGCGGACTCTGAAGATTAGGGGGTAAATCCTATCTTGTGCTGGGGTAATTGGCATAAAGTAAATTGAGACATGAATTGATTATAGAATATAATTATAAAATATTGTAGTAGACTAGTGAATTGTAAGATATTCACAATAATGGATGTAATTATTGGTACTGTAACAGTTTTACTTTAGGCCTACTTCGTTGTAATATACAAAAACAGGTTTGATTTATATATATATATATATACCGGTTTAAAATTGATAAGATTTAATATATAGATATTTTTTTAATGGGCATATGAAACTTGATGCAATGCCGTTTCCCAATCGAGGCTAAGAATGGCGAGGTAGGATCGTTCGGATGGGGCACTTCAAGGGCGATATTACAGCCCCAAAGTGAGTAATTATATATATAACGCATTTATCAAATTGTTAATAATTAACTATAATGAAGTCAGTTATATAAAGAACATTTCAGAACACTTCAGAAATTTGTATTGAGGTTAAGAAATATTTTATCTTCTTACTCTCCATCTCATTTTTATCCGATTTATTTATAATTTTGTCGCCCACGGTATCTCAGTCAGCTGAGGCATCGCTTCAGAATACTGAAATCACCACTGGGCGTGGGTTCGAATCCCGTATAATGCATGGATTTTGGTAAACGTCCTTTCACTTATCATCATTTCACAGTTTCATTATCATACGCTCATTCGTACCCCCGTATAACCTAGCTGTTGGCGGGATCGTTGAGCAAACATAAAAAAATATATATATAATTTTTAAAATATATTTGTATGTGATAGATAGTGAGTATACTGTATATATAATGTCATAATATGTCATATAATCAAAAGAAATACATAATTTCAGGTTATTATGATACATAATCTGATAATACTATAGGCCTACTGGTAATACTGATAATAGGCCTATTCCTATACTTTGAATAAATGAAAAATAAACTACACATTTATCTGTTTACCTGCAAATTTTCAGTTATAGTCCAATATAAGATACCACATCAAGAGATCATTAGTGAATTAAGCAAAAATTAGCGAATTATGTTTCAACCACCCTTGGTCACGTTACTTCCGTACCTACAGTTAATGAATCACTATTTCTTATTTGATCATCAGTTGGTTCAAACGACTCTAAACTAATTATAGTAATTTTCAACGTAGTTTAAAAATTATTTAAATATTTACTAATTAATTTTCGAACCAATTTATTATATACTTACATATACGAATCAATCGTAAAAAAAGCAGTCAATCTTTTGTTTTCACGTAACAAACGAAATCTAGAAACGCCGAAATAGCTTTCTACTTCGTTAATATACTCATTTACCGACACTAATTCAGTGTCTACAACAACCTTTACCCCCCCCCCCTCCACCCTCACGCCTACTCCCCCACCCCCACGCCCACTCCCTTCACAAATACATTCTAATTTTATTTGACGTCAGACAGGTTTTTAATCACTACTGTCAAAAACCTGTCAATAGCTTCAATATAATTAACATAATTGCTTTATCATAACAATTAATTGTTGTACTGGTATATGACCCCCATTGAAAGCGAGGTTATTCGGGGGCAGATAATAATAATGAGTATACAAATTATACAATACCTGATTGTAATAACTAGTTTAATAAAAGTCATATTATAATTATTACGTAATCGTACCTAATTAAAATAGTCGAAACCAATTATTATGAAATATTTGTTAGTCATGTGTAATTATTGATTGAATTAATGGTGAATGTTTTTTTTTTTTAATTTTCAAGTGTATTATTGAAACAATACAATACTGATATAACTGGTTTTAAAATTGATTCAAGATTGAATATAAGATATGGAGAAATTTATTTCTGGGATTGGAAGAAATTAAATACAGGGAAAATGTTTATGTAATTGGGAATGCATTCGTTATGTAAACTTATACGATAATAATTATTATGTGAGTATACAATTATTTTAGTGTTTGAATAATATTTCTCATTCTTTTTAATTAAACTGGTAGCCTACTGGATATTAATGTGCATGAATAATTTTCATATTTAGATATTATTCCAATGTATTTTTTTTTTTAATATAAATAATACATGTTATTGTTCATATTGTGTTCATGTTTTGTGATTTTTCTAATCTGATATTTTTTTAAATAATAGATATGACATAAAACTGATGCATTTTAAAATTGTTATTGCGCTGAGTGAACATTGCCTGCGACCGGGTAATTAAATTGATTTTAAAAAACAAACTCAAAGCATTCATTATAATTTTAAATTTGATAAAAATATTGATTTTGGTTGACTTGAGATGAGAGCTTAATATATTTCTTTCAACAGCAAATCTATTTTCCACTTTCGTTCTTTTTGAATTTCATAACTATCTGAATTTAATTGGTTG
>CAXFZR010000149.1:5000-7500 GCA_964007535.1 Brachyptera risi | reverse complement strand
AGCAGAAGAAAGAACTGTAAATATAAAGAAATATCCACAAAATAATATAATGAAAGAATAAAACTAGTATAATTCGATTCTATCTTTCATCCTCAGCCTTAATTGGGGAACAATGATTTTGTATCAAGTTTCGATGTTATCAAAAAAAAAAGTATAGTAAAATGATAAAATGGAATAAAAATAAAACCCCATAAAATAATAAACTGTCCACTTTGATATCTAGATTCTAGAACGTTGATTGCAACGCACGTATTTTCCGAACGAATTGTCATAATACTGGTTGTCATGTGAATAATTTCCATTTCCGGTTATTGTTTTGTTTTTTTATTGGTTTACTTTGGTTACCATGCCTACATAATGTGCCGACATCGTCTACATCTTACATAACCCGTACAAGTGTGTCATATAAAGCTACACATTTAGACTAACAGAATTTTATTAACTATCTTAAAGAACTGGAAAGGAAATAGGAAGTGAATTTATTTTCATGTTTTTTTGAAGACAAATTGAGTACCTTCACTGGTTATATTATTATTTTCATCATGAATAATTTTTTTTTTCAGATATTTATTTGTCAGTCTGTACTTGAGATGAGTGCATTAATACGAGACTTTCTGTAGATACTGGGAAAACGCAGTATATGCGTTGTAGGATGAGCGAGTTGTAATTGAATGGAATGAAAATTAAGATATATAAAGTCAATTGCACATCGATTTAAGAAACTTTGGAATTATAATGTGTAATTTATGAACTTGAATTCCGTAGAAATTTGAATTCTCAATACTTTTTTATTCCTCTGTGTTTCGATTCCTCTTCTTTTTCTTTTTCTACAACTAATTATATTTTGAATTAAACCAGTTTAAATTATTAAAATTGATTATTTTCAAATCAGTTTTAACCGTTATAGTGAAATGAATGATTTCGAAAAATTTCTCGAATCACTAAAACTTTGTAACATTATAGACTTATAGTTAATATCGCGTTGCTTGAGTTCCGGCCCTATATAACTAATTAAATAGATTCCATCCCATCTCTCCATCATCTCATTCATCATCCACCGACGCCAATACATCTTAGTTACCATCATAATACGTTGTCAAACCCGATCTAAACATATATACAAATATCCCAATATAAAAACATGATTTCCTCATCACTTTCAATATTACCAACCCCTATCTGTCACTCTCGCCCTCTTTCATTCGTATATTATCTATATTGCCCGCCCTTCCCGCCCCCCTGGCCCACCTCCAAGCCCCTACCCGCCCCCCTGGCAATATTACTGTCAGCACTCACTTCCCGGTATCAACAACTTATAAATATAATTATGTTTCGATCGACCGTCTCCCCTATTGAATATCATCAACCCCGGTTGTTCTGAACCTTCATATCATCAGTACAATTTTTAATATTTATAACAAATGCTCCGATCGACCGTCTCCCCTATTAAATATCATCAACCTCGGTTGTTCCGAACCTTCATATCATCAGTACAATTTTGAATATTTATAACAAATGCTCCGATCGACCGTCTCCCCTATTAAATATCATCAACCTCGGTTGTTCCGAACCTTCATATCATCAGTACAATTTCGAATATTTATAACAAATGCTCCGATTTACCGTCTCCCCTATTAAATATCATTAACCCCGGTTGTTCTGAACCTTCATATCATCAGTACAATTTTTAATATTTATAACAAATGCTCCGATCGACCGTCTCCCCTATTAAATATCATTAACCCCGGGTGTCTTGATCCTTCATATCCCCGTACTAATTTTAATATTTATAATGAATCTTACGATCGACCGTCTCCCCTATTAAATATCATTAACCCCAGGTGTCTTGACCCTTCATATTACCATGACTAGATTCAATACTTATAAAGAATGTTACGATTGACCGTCTCCCGCATTACCTAGCATTGACCTCGGGTGTTTCGATCCCTCACATCACCAATGATACTTGATATTGTATTATGTCGACAGCTAAAGAGATGATCTCTGATAATCGATGACAATTGTTGGGATATTTGGCATGACTCAACGTTTTTTTTCTTTGGGTTTCAAAGATAAGACAAATTGAAGAATGTAGCTAGAATGATTTGAAGGATATTTTATTGGAATTTCTGAGACGGATGGACCAGTGGCTAGCTCGCTGAACCGTCATTCAGGAGATCGGTGTTCGATTACCGCCGTTGTCGACCATACTGATTTTTTTCGTGGTTTCTCTCTGTCGTTCAGGTCAATACTGGAATGTTTTCCTAGCAACAGCTGCCACGACCGACTCCTTCCCACTATCCAAAAACACATAATAGAATGACTTTTTATCTCACTACCTCATATATCATATAATATGAAAATATAATGGAATATAATTAATATAAAATAGGCCTATAAGAAAAAAATTGAAGATATAATATATATGAATATAATTTGATGAAATATAATATGATATGATATATTATAATAGATTTTTTCACCGACAGTAGGTCTACGT
>CAXFZR010000148.1:20000-40170 GCA_964007535.1 Brachyptera risi | reverse complement strand
TGTATATTTACATATATACATATCATATATATATATATATATATATATATATATATATATATATATATATATATATATATATATATATATATATATATATATATATATGTATCTATATATATATATATATATATATATATATATATATATATATATATATATATATATATATATATATATTTATATATATATATATATATATATATATATATATATATATATATATATACATATATATATATATATATATATATATATATATATATATATTATATATATATATATATACATATAAATATCCACCTTGAGATCTGAACAATCACGTCACTGTCATCTTATTTTCCAAATAATTTATATGATAATGAAGAAGGCTTCCTTTTGACTGTTCACAATCAATTGGTGACACCTGTTGCTCGGATTTAATTGGTATCTCAATAGCTTCGGGCGATTCACAAAAATTACATTATATATTTTGTACATCAAAACGGCTGATCCAATTCGAGTGAGAATTCGGAATAATTGTATCATTCATATATTGAAATTTCCTGAGAATTTGAATTCTCTCGTACGGAATATTTCCAACGATTTTTTTCTCCAGGGTTTTTCTCATGAGATTTTTGGAAACTCTGAGATGAGTTTTCTCAAAAGCGGTACAACCGATTGTGCCTCAAAACTATACAGTATCGAATTAGATGGGTAATCTTGTGTATGTCAAGTTTGAACTGATTTCAATTTTTCTTTTGACCTGTGGAGCGCGAAAAAAAATTTAGTTCCGGGTATTGTAAAATTGAGTCTTCGCTCCGCTCATATAATGAATCGTGTTACTGTACTTTTGCCAGCTGACGGGCTTCCTCCAGTCTTGCTGTGCGCAGCCTTCTGCGCAGCTCCCGCGTGACCGGCCTGTAACGATACAATAAACGCTGATGATACTTATCATACATGATGATCATTGTCCGGTTAACGACGCCACCAACAGCACATTCATATGGGGGTACGAATATGCGAGTAATAATGGAATCGTAAAGAGATGAACGAGAGGAAATTGAGAAACCTTTTTTTTTTATTGGTCACATACACTGATACAGAAAGAGAAACACAATTACAACGAAGAAACATTCACAAAGCCATTCAAAAAAGGCTCTAGTGTGGGTCAAAATAGTGAATTATGCGTACAATTCAAATTCGGACGTATTTCTCAAACATTGAAAATAATAAAGTAGTTGAAGTAGAAAGAAAAAAGAGAAACATTGAGTGATTTGTTACATTCTACTTACGAAGTGTAAGGTTTCTCCGATTACTATTGATTTTAAGCAATCAAGTGACATCAAGTAACGAAAAGAGTGGACAGTTGTACAAGATTGTAAGAAAAAAATAATTACATAAAAACCAGTATTAAGACACTTTGATTAGAGAACTATTTTGGCAGAAAGACACATAATACAGAATAATATTTGATACCATCTCAAAGTATCAGAAATATTTGTGCTGCTTTCGGATCCTAGTTTTGGTATCTAATATCTTTCAAATGTTATCACATGAAACATTGATTCTCCACTGAAGCCTCATTCACAATTGAAATATGGAATAGTGATTATGGAATAGCAATAGTGTTATAGTGTATAGTGACATAGGTGGGCCACAATAGCCTCTTATTCCACTGGTTCACTGCCAACCTAAATAATTATTTCGCCCTGAACGGTTTTGATTTCAGTGGCAGTGGCAACAATCAAGGCCCTCCAGATTATTCCATCATTATCCCATTATTATTTCAAAATAATATATAAGGCCTTGCAGCTTCTGTCAAAGTCATTTCGACATTTATTCCCTGAGAGTGTTTGATTTGAGTCTCGGAGAAAAATAAAATACCCGAAATACATAACGGTAAGTCACTTGACTTTAGTAGTTGAATCATATGATTGGTCAGAATTTGGCTGCCATAAAAGTTATAAGAAATGAGTCGAAAGAAATTTTCCTTCCTCATGACTTATGACCTGATCACTTTAACCAGTTTCTTATTGTGGACGGTTACATGGAAACGCCATCATCCATTTCTCTTGAGAGGCCGCAGGCGCTCGTATTTCACGCCGCAAACTCTCACGGCCGTAATTCTTGAGATATCAATATGAGTGTTTTTGCATTCTGTTAGTAATTGAAAAACGAAGGTTACTAGAAAATACAGAATTTTGGATCGAAAATTTGTGATTTTCCAATTTCTTCAAATGGAAACTGGAAAAATTTCTAATTTACGAAAACCTAGATACATATTTTTCAATACCGAAAAAAATATAGTATGTGAAACATATCAGAAGTGTGAGCAAAGGAATTAACGGCGTTTATGTGAATCTAAGTTCAGCGGGCTAGTCTATTGGTTGCGCCTAGCACACGATGCGTGTTAAACTAGAGTCTGGAGCGAGCGAACAACGAGCCCGTGTAGAGCGCCTGCGGCCTCTTAAACACTAAACCATATTCCATATTCCATAATCACTAACTCTATTGTGAACCAGGCTTTAATCGACTCTTGTGCAATCGTGAATGGAGTACATGTTGGGTTTATTGACAGAGGAAATGTTACCATATATACTCACTTTCTCATCAGCTGAACGCTCCGAACTCCTGCCACCCACGCATGCTGTACTCATGTCTGGAAACAATAGTAGAAAAACGTTATATACATTCGCCATAGGTAAAAAGTGAAGACATTGCATTCTGAAAGGTTGCTCATGAGACCAGGAATTAAATATATATATATATATATATATATATATATATATATATATATAAATATATATATATATATATATATATATATATATATATATATATATGTATATATATATATATATATATATATATATATATATATATATATATATATATATATATATGTGTATTTATATATATATATATATATATATATATATATATATATATATATATATATATATATATATATATGCAAAAAAAATATAACAAATTGAGGAACATCAGCATTCAATTCTCTCCACACAATGTCATGCTCTACAAGACAGGTCCCTCTGGTGATGATTGAACATATTATAGACATTACGCTCAAGCGCGTCAAATAAGCGAATAGCTGATTTGTTCCAACTGGTGTAAAAGTAGGGAGCAGATACTCACCAACAGCCACGAGAGCGCAGATCAGCAGAACCAAGCAGACTTTAGCAGAAACCATTATTGTTGTTTGTGTAACCATTGTTGAGAATATACGGCCCTTATATACCATCCTGTTCATGGCGTCACAATAAGGCATGTCAGTTATATTGACGTCATATTCTCCGAAATCAATGTAGGTTATAAAAATTCTCTATGATATAGGCATTCATACATTTTTTGATCAGAAAACGCGGAGTGATAATATTTTTCACGATATAGACGTCCGTGTATTTCTTGAATTATCAAATTCCGAGTGAAATGGGTCAGTTATCACTTGTATGCGTTGTTATTCTAATCACCTGATAGTTTTGATTGACAGCTCATTGATTGTGAGTCAAGGTCCTGAGCTACGTTCACTCCTGTTTCCCTATGATGATGTGCCATGTTGGCTCAAGGTTTCATTTCATTTTATTCATGTCTACTGATAGTTGTATTTTAACCAGATGTGCAATGGGTGCAACCTACTGGCCTTACTTGCAGTACCGGTACAGTACTCGCCAGTAGGTTCACTTGTATCCAGGACCCCTCTTCCTGAGATAAATGAGATGTGAGAAGAATAAAAGTGAGTGAGAAAACGATTATCTCACTTAAAATGGCCGATTTACCATTAACAATCGGCCATTTTGAGTGAGATAATCGTTTTCTCACTCATTTTTATTTTTCTCACATCTCGTTTATCTCAGGAATAGGGGTCCAGTGGGCCTAAGTAACGGAACGCACCCAGTTAAATTTGCAAGTATAAAGATGGACGATATTATTGTTGTTGTATTATTGTGGATAAAATGTTGGGTTAGGAAACCACGTGTTTCAAAATCGAACGCAAATCAACCTTATTTCAAATTAGACTAATTCCAAATCAACTAACCTCTTTCCAAAAGCAGTTCATCGGCTTTATTAACCACAATTGTAACGCTTCGATTAGTTCGAGTAAAAACTAACTTAACTCCGGAATATTCATCGGAGGACGCCATTTTTCTTTTTTGATGTATCTTCGAATTTACTGGACGTACTGGGCCGAATACCTCCAGTGTTTCCAGTAAGCAGAATCGGAACGATCGGTAAAGTACTTGTTGTAGGTTTCGGAATGCATCCAGTATACTGGCAATAGATTTTGGAGGTTTCGGAGCCCACCCCATTGTTGGTACAAAGTTTCATTTCATTTTATTCATATAATGAAAGTTGTATTCACTGTAGACATCATGCATGTTGAGTTTCGTCAACAAATATTGAAGCAATATGTGATAACGAGATACAAATTCAAGTTAGTTTGGTTTAAAAATTGCTTATGTTGTGAGGTTCCTTATTCAGACGATAACTCTTGAAATTCATACTAAAATTCTCAATACTGTTCACAGTGCGAATATCCCTCGGTGATAGATGAAAAAATTCCATATCATTGTGGTTTATTGGATGAGCGTAGCGAAGATTCCATTTCACATACCGAAAAAAATGGGCTCCGTCTTTTTTTGGGGTAATTCTTAATGCGACATACAGGTCAGAAAAAAATACCTTTCAACTTGGAAATTTTTCATTATATTTTTTCATACCTGAATGGGCTGGGATTGTTTCTCAGAGGAATCGGTCGGAAGGTTTTTCCTGAAAAAAAATTTTAGAGTTCGAAAAATCCTCGTAAGAATAAACCGTAGGAAAAATACTTGACAAACAAGAATTTTTCGAAAGCTCTCAAATTTCCACCAAATATGAACATAGCTATTATACACATATTCAGAGATTTTTGCAACAATTGGATGAGAATTAACAAATAAAACGCAATAAAAGTATACATATTATTGAATATTTGGATCAATTGGTTTTGCAAAGTGTTTAAGCGACAGGTTGCAGTACCATAAATATCAACAAGTTGCAAGTGAGGTTTTTGAACGTTTGAAGTAATCCAAGGTCCGTGAATGTGGATTGAGTCGACGGAATATTTTCCATTCTAGATTTCCATAGTTCTGAGCTCATCTCACAACGCATCCCGCGTTTTCCCATCATATATTATATATGTATGTATATTCATATATGAACTTCCATGAGCACTCAACAATCCTTCATTGGAAGTTGAAATTCCTTTTATTTTGCAGTTCCTTCAATTCCTTTTATGAGGCACTTGATGATGATGAACAGGGACTAAGAATTAATCAGAATGAAGGTATGAGATTTATTATTAAGTGCAATGAGTATGCACCAATTGGAAAGAAGTTAACGACCTCAGGGTGGATAAATATGACTGAATGGGTAGAGTTATGTGGTAGGCCTATGTTATTAATATCTGAAGAAGAACAAGGAAGAATGTCAGCTTATTTGAACTCAAACTTTTTGATGATGACGGATGTATGTACACGAGTATGGCACCAGAAGCTCAAACTCTTCCGGTTTTCATTTGAGAGGAAATGAAAGAAGAAAAACGAGTGAATCGTTAATTCTCTAAGGTGAATATATATATATATATATATATATATATATATATATATATATATATATATATATATATATATATATATATATATATATATATATATATATATATATATGTATATATAAATATCTTTATATTTATATGAATATCATCATATATATATATATATATATATATATATATATATATATATATATATATATATATATATGAATATATATATATTTATATATTTATATATATTTATATATATATATATATATATATATATATATATATATATATATATATTTATATATATTTATATATATATATATATATATATATATATATATATATATATATATATATATATATATATATCAATATATATATATATATATATATATATATATATATATATATATATATATATGTATATATTTATATATATATATATATATATTGATATATATATATATATATATATATATATATATATATATATATTCATATATATATATATATATATATATATATATATATATATATATATATATATATATATATATATATTTATATATACATATATATATACATATATATATATATATATATATATATATATATATATATATATATATATATATATATATATATATATATATACATTCGATCACAACGTCGTGCCTCAACTATCATCGCGGTTTCTGTGTCCTTCAGTGTTTAATCATCATGAGTAATGTGTGCGTATCAATCTCGTCGAGCGGCAATAACTCTTGATATGCCGACCTGTCACTCGTGTATAGGCATATGTAGTGCAGTGATAATGCCTTCAGGCGAAGCCATTCGTCTTGTATCGATATCAGTTGCTCGACACTCATTGGCGTTAACTTCACATGAAGCCGGACAGTGGAAAACTGATTCCGCACCGCACCGCACCATGTTTCCTTGCCGGTTCCGGTAGATCTCGAGAACCGATCAGAAACATGTCGTTTCGTCGATCTGGTGTGCGAGAATTCCCATCTGAGTCGGTTATCATATGGGCGAATGCGAAGTCCTTCATCCTACTCTTATTGATCTTCTTTTTTCTTTGTCTGGTATCCACTGCACAGGTCGCACGGTTTGAGTGATTGACATGAAACTTGTTTCGTATAATAGACTGGTCCAACTTTGATTCGTTAAGAATTGTCAAGTCGAGTTGATTGAATCATTGCTGAATAATATCATCCCAAAGTTTCTGAAAACTTCATAAGATTCAGCCAATCGAGAACATTCATAAAAATATTGTCACAAAAAAATGTAGTCTTGTCTGAATGTGAACAAATTTTTTTTTCATATATCAATTCAAAACTTCCTATTCAACGATGTCGGATTGGAGGGTGGAGATGATTCCACCATCGATCCCAGGGCTGCCTGGCATGCCGAAGGTGGTTAGACATTCCGTCTTCCTTCCCGTTGTCTGCTTCTTCCTCTTCACTCTCTTCTTCCTACAACTTCCGCTCCACCAATACCTCCCACTTATCTCTTCTTACTCTCCCCCACTCATCATTTCTCTCTCCGACATCTCTTTTGAAACTGTCAATCCACCTATTCCTTAGTCGCCCCACCTTCCTTCACCTCATGTCCCTACCCTTATCAAATTCTCTTCTCGATATTCTATGTTCTCTCATTCTCTTCATATGTCCCAACAACCTTAATCTTTCTCTGCCCAACTTCCGACCCAACTTCTCCACTCCCAGGTTATTTCTAATCTTCATACTCCTGATCTAGTCCAGCTCAGTCACTCCCACCACCCATCTCAGAAACTTCATCTGCGCTGCTTGGATGCCTGCTTACCCTTTTTTGCCTACTGATCAGGTTACGTCACCGTATGACAATATCGGTATATAGTAGCACTTGTAGATTAGCAGCTTACAACCTCGTGATATATCCTCCTTCCATATCAATTTCCAAACACACTGGTAGAAACTCTCTCTCCGCTGCCCTCCTCTTTTTGATCCAACTCCCCACCTTGCTACCTAGATATTCAAACTCTTTTCGCTCCTTTAGTATCACTCCTTCAACCTTGATCTTGCATGTCTTTCTCCCTCTTCTGTCCATCGTTAGTGTTTCACTCTCGTCGCGGCTAATACTCGGTCCAAAATTTCCTGTCACCCTCTCCAACTTATTCATTCTCGATTGTACCTCTCCGTTCGACTCACCCCAAATCATAATATCATCCGCATAAATAATTGTCTTTGAGTCCACTTCTTCCTCTTCTTCTTCCTCCATATCACGCAATGTCTCGTCCATTACAACACCAAACAAAGTTGGTGATAACACACTTCCTTGTTCCAATCCTTTTTTTTCAACAATAAAAATACATGTTATTGTAATGTTCTATGCAATTTGAACCGGTCGTTTTGGAGATAATGATTCAATAAATGTTTCTGTATCCAACAAATATGATAAATGGCTGAACTATAGCTTAGATCCACGGCTTTGGTTGAAAATGGCTATGAATTTGAGATTGAATCATAATTACTTGAAAATTAAATGATTAATTGCCAGTATATAAAATTCCGAAAGGAACGATCCAAGTTGAACGGAAACGTATGTTTCAATGATAACGATTATTATTTCCATGGATTCATTCAATATTCGTGAATTAACAAGCGCTCTTGTGCACATTGATTCACAAAACAGATCTGGTCGATTATTGAGATTTGTCAATTTTGGATGTCTTCAAATAAGTCAAATTGGTTCGAAAATTCGAAATACATGTATATTAGATGTGAAGAGTGACATGTAACTGTTGTGGCCTGGAATTATGGTAATTTGGTAATTTCACCGATATCGTTATTATAGCTTATGAAGGTATTATTATTATTATTGCATCGGGACACTTGTTGTGTAAGCATGTTGACAAATCGATACGTCACACATACGACATAGATACGTCATAGGATAGTCTAAAAAGGACTTATTTATATTGTATAACTTGACGTCATGAGGTTGATCCGTACACCTTCGCTTACCATGTAGGGTTTGGTATAAAAGTGTTCAAACGATATAAAAGATCCAGATCGGTAAGCAAGAGGGCAGTCAAGTCAAGTCCAGAGCAAGTCAAGAAGTGAACGTAGTTCGTTTTGAAGCTGAGTCTATCCAAAGACGTCATGGAAGGTATTCCATGTCTTTGGATATTATTCTGTGAGTAATTATAATTGTACTCATTAATATATAATTGAAGCTAAATAAAGCCTGGGTGCTTGAGCTTTGTAAAATCTTCATATATATATTCATCATCATCCTTTTCTGAATCCCTCTGCCTTGGAGAACTCAATACGATTAGGCTGCGGTCTAATCGATCTATGTTGTATCATGAGATACGTCATAACGATAACTTGTGGCATTTGCCTGAAGTGATGCCGCCATTTCGTTTAGAAACATTTCTTCTAAATTCTAATTTCATTCATATTGTTAATTTTGTTGACATCCATTATACATTCTGTACTTTCGAAACTAGCACTTCATTTTGATGCGTGAGAATGTTCAGATGAACCAAAATATTGAACAGTTATTCTCAGTGAGATGAACTCGACATAAACGGAGAAAATGTAGCAGATGAAGCAGATGGAGCAGATGAAGCAGATGGAGCAGGCAGCTCTCTTAGTGGTTAGTAAACTACCTTCCTGATGCTCTGTGTAATGTCCATGTCAAGGTCACGCCAGTGTGTGAATCCATCACTGTCATCTTGCCCGATATGAACTATCAGGCCATACGTCTCTGTCACACTTGCTTGTGTAGATACAGAGTGAAGAGAGATAACCAATGGGAGGTTATTCATGATAACTAGACACCGATTCACACAATCAAGGTCACGACAACACATGTCGTGTTGGTAAAGAGAATCCATCATTGTCATCTTGCCTGATATGAACACTATCAGGCTATAAGTCTCTGTCACACTTGCGTGTGTAGATACAGAGTGAAGAGAGATAACCACTTGAAGGTTATTCATGATAACTAGACATTGATTCACACAATCAAGGCTAACAACAACACATGTCGTGTAAGTAAAGAGAATCCATCACTGTCATCTTGTCTGATATGAACTATCAGGCTATATGTCTCTGTCACACGTGCGTGTGTAGATACAGAGTGAAGAGAGATAACCACTTGGAGGTTATTCATGATAACTAGACATTGATTCACACAATCAAGGGTAATAACAACACATGTCGTGTTGGTAAAGAGAATCCATCACTGTCATCTTGTCCGATATGAAATATCAGGCTATAAGTCTCTGTCACACGTGCGTGTGTAGATACAGAGTGAAGAGAGATAACCACTTGGAGGTTATTCATGATAACTGAACACTGATTGACACAATCAAAACAAATATTTACCATATATATATATATATATATATATATATATATATATATATATATATATATATATATATATATATATATATATATATATATATATATATATATATATATATATATATATATATATATATATATATATATATATATATATATATATATATATATATATATATATATATACCATATATATAGCATCGATACCAATCTTGCTGCTCTCCTTCTCCTGCCAAGTGTTTCCCACTCAAGCTTCATCCATAATATCCGTAACGCTTCTGTAATTATTATTAGTAACGGTACAATCCTTCCATATTTCCCCTCACTTGTAGCCCATAACTCTAAATCCTTAGCTAACTGTGCTTTCCTTCCAGATATATTTTTCTTCTGCTTCTTCAGTTCCACAATCAACTCGTATTATTTCATCCCACCTATATTTCTAAGTGCTTTCTTCATCTCCCGTTTGCCTCCTTCCACAAACCTTGCTGTTGTCCGTTGAATTTTCTCAATATCTTCACCAGTGTCCCATATTGACGACTAGAATTCCGCTGTTGACCTCACTAATTACTTATATGCTGTTGCCTTGGCTGTTTCCGAGTATTCTCATCACGTGGTACAACCTTTCATACGCTTCTCTTATCACTGCTCCCTTATGTTATAACAATTCGAGTCCAGAATCGATAGTGACCCCCGGGTACTCAACATCGTTCTCCTTTTCCACTACCTTCCCTTGAACCTCACATTAGCATTAGCAATAGTGCGATTATTCAGTAGCTATTCACAACTACATTTTGGCAGTAGGAAAGATCCAATGGGATGGCTTGCTTACATCGGATGTGTATCTGAATCAGCCGCCATCTTCATTCGTGCATTTACGTCCAGTTGTTAGGTCAAGGTCAGAATGATTAATGATACATTATACCATAGACCTCCATAATAATCGTGATACCTTAACACCTGATATCATACATTTTATCCGAACGCAATAGTTATGCCATCGATTCAATTCTAACTGTGGTACGAACGGCAAATTGTAGGGGTTGTGTTTCTGAAACGAGCTGCTAGACATATTCCGAACGATAGAAGACTGTGGCGCGCCAAATGTTTACTCCAATCAGATTGGTGAATGCTTACACCAAACTGTAGAATCAACAGTATGGTTTGGAGTTTTCGAACCTTGCGTTTACTGCTGGATCTTTGAGGTTGATGCGCCGCAATGTGGACGGAATGCATGAGGGTCATAAGACAAATATTATCATTGATAATAATAATAATAACAATATATTCATTGTCCTCAAATTAATTACTTGCATGATATTCAGACAGTCAACAATGAAAATTTCAATAACTAAAATTCTTCAACAATATACATTACAATCAAGAGTATTTTAGAAACTCGTCAATAGTATAAAAACAATGATTCGTCAGAAAAGTCTTGAGTGATCTGGTGAAAGAGCTGTTGTGAAGACCAAGCTGCTTCAGGTCATATGGTGAGAAGTTGAACAATTCACGTCCTGCTTATATTGGGCATTGAAAAAATAGTTTGAATTATGATTGACTAAACAGAATGACTCCTTATTTCTCGTAATGTGGCAGTGGATTTCAGCGTTGGTAGTGGCTAGATGAGAGTTGTTTTTCAAAAACATGATACTCCTAAACTCGGTTGTGAATTGACCTTCAGTATTTGTGATGGCAAGACACCTGACTGACTGATTTAGTGACCTACCTGCTCTATGAGAGATATAAACAGGTATTATCATTTGGTTCGAACACGAAGAGTGTGGTATTGACCACAATTTTTCAAATTCCTTTCCATGATTGAAAAATTTCCAACATCAATTCATCATGTAATATCAGTCTCCATGACAATGAAGTACATTGCATATCACATACATAAATCTCGAACCTGACATAAACTGACATAAACTGACATAAATTGCGTCGCTTGAAATTAACTGGGTGGTATATAAGGGCCGTATATTCTCAACAGTGGTTATACAAACAACAACAATGGTTCCTGCTAAAGTCTGCTTGGTTCTGCTGGTCTGCGCTCTCGTGGCTGTTGGTGAGTAATCGCAATTTACCATCCCATGGAAAACAGTATAGTATAAGTTGTTAGCTGAACGAGTCATCCTTTTATATTGTTTGTATATGTTTGCCTGTTTTGTTTTTGTACTTGTATTGGACCTTTGTTGTTATATGATTAGTTTCCCCGATGGAGATTCACTCAAGTGTCTCCAAACTCCACTGAAACGCGTTTCATACTCTGACGATACCGCGTTTAATCCTCTAGCAAATTGTGACAACATTTCCAGCCGTGCAGATCAATTCTCTTGGTATTGTTACGACTTGAATTCACACATGGGCTTTTGTTGCGTGGAAGAGCGAACGCATCTCAGACCACCGATTGGTACATCGGCTTTTGAGAGGAAGTGTGAAGTGAATGAGACAGGTTGATTATGTATCAAATACAATGAAGCTTACCGGTTACGTGGTCAGAGTAATTGTTCACTCCGCTGTTACAAAAGTTGGTCCATTGAGGTTAAATCGAATTAAATACAGGAGCAGTATCAAAAGTTAACACAACTATGGATCTTCTTGAGCCATTAATAATATTCAATTTTTCAATTTTCGATTAAGCATATCCAATTGTAAGGGTATTATTCATTCATTGCATTTTACCGCAAGTCCGTAATGTTTGTAGTTCTTGAGATATATGTGGCAAAAGTGCACGCTGTGAATCTGTCCAAGATGCGGGCTCTTGAGAGTTGAAGAGTAACCATATTTTAATTTATGTTTTGATATTTGTATACTTTGTTAAATGCCTTATTGTCACCAGACATGGTCACGACATGCAACCAGAAGCCTGAAGATGTTGGTGAATTGGCCAAAAAGCGTTCATCTGATGGACAAGTGAGTATTCAAGTGGAACCTACTCGCACTTCGATGTTGACGAAGCAGATACATTTCATTAGAGGCTCTTCGTTCGAACATATTGTAGTAGAAGAGGTTGATACCTGGCAAACGCAGCGCATGCGCAGATATAAGGTGTAAGATGAGCGAGATATTAATTCGAAGTGGGATCGGAAACTTAACACACTTTATTCGGTTAATATTGGATCTGAAAAACCATGAATCTCAGCAATCATTCTGCTGATTTTTATGTAATCATTTTTTCAGATATAGAACTTTATTGAATCATTTTTTGATCATTGCCCGAGAGCCTTATTCCAAAGTGGAATATATCAACATTCGTACGTTTTGTTAACTCCTAATACCAATGCTGATGATGTCCGGATATATATCATAGAAACGGTTTTGACTTATAATGCGTTCCGGACTTCCGGAAACTGAAAGACTGTTATCTGCGTCGGAAATTCATGGTCACCAACAGCACAGTCCTGGTGTTGAAGTTCATTGGTTATAAACATTTGAAATGGGGTGGTAAGATCGCCCTTGTAGTGCCCCGTCCAAACGATCCCATCTTTCATCCCTAGCCTCAATTGGGGAACAACGATTTTGTATCAAGTTTCGACGTTATTAAAAAAAAAAAAAAAAAAATTCCGGGTGGCTGATTCGAAATGTATATGGAAATGTGGTCGTGTGTATTATCAACATGTTCACAGTCAAGGACAAATTTGAATCCTTCTGGAGACAATCCATTCTTCAAATGTTCTGTTCCACCCAATCTTTTGGAGTTTTCGAAACCTTCCAGGAGAAGTTGATCAGAAATTATCGATCCTATTTCCAACCTCAATGTCCACGAACCAGTGTAATGGAATAGACCGTATTGACTCCATGATAATGTCCAGCACATATTCATATCTCATCCATTTCCAGTGGATTGAACCAGTTCGGTGTTAATACACCTAACAATTTGATGATGTTCCTTGTATTCATTGAGGTATTATCTCGAATCTGGAAGATCTGACAACAATGAGATATCATATCAATCGAAGAATACAAAACTATCGTCAAGTTGTCATACTAATTAGACGAGCTTTAGCGAGGATTCAATTCGATACACTTGAAAAAATTGATGTTCGTTCTTATGTTGTTTTTTTCTCGATGTCTTTTTGTCGGTTCTCCACAGATCAAACGGATATACAGCTATCAACCTCAAACTTTTTTTCATTATGGTTCCTCATCTAACTTAGATCTGTATACTTTTGTGGCATCATCGGGTGATAACTTTTATCTCATGAATTTTCTAAATTTCAAGATGGTATTAGAATACCACGGCGGGAAGAAAAAAAATTCAAAAAAAAAAATTGTGTGAAGTTGAACTACAATCTAATACACATTTCTGAAAATTCTCAGCTTGATCGGGTCAGCCATTTTGAAGAAAAAATATAAAATGTGCTAAATTGTTACCATTCGAAGCAGTTCTTACCCATTTATAACTTAGATGTAACTCAATTGGCGAATGTAGGCAAAAGTTTGGCAAAGAAGTCGACATACTATTACTATACGCTCATTTAACAACGTATATATGGCGTTTTCCTAGTGTATCAGAATTTGTATGTCACGTGTGTTTGTGTCGTCACAGGATGGACTCAGCGAGGCGGCCTCAAGAAATCACCACAGCAAGCGTGGTGGCAGTGAGGCAGCCGAAAGAAGTAAGTTCACCTCTAAGTTCTAAACAACCCGATGTGTTGTCCATTCTCTTGTTCGTCAAACGTAGTTCTCTCTTCATCTCAATATACCACGTGATCCGTACCACGTGGGTTCAGATCATCAGCTGTATCAAACGCATGATATATCGGGGAATCAGTCATGTAGAATACAATTCATCTCTATAATATATGATCAGTTATTCGGGAGTTACGAAATCTGAAAACCTTTTGCTACAACGTGTACCCAGACTCCATAAGGCAGAAATAATGTTTGTCACCATGTGTGATTAATTTATTGTAATATCGCAAATGTCCATCATGGACAAACAATATTTCTAGAGGCAATTCATCGCATGATGTGAAGATTTTCTACAACACTAAGTCCTTCCGGAGAGCCAATAAGATTGTCGCCGCGCTTTCTTGACATTGAAAATGGTCGCAGAACATGCACCTTGCTTTGCATTTATAATTTGTCCTTTCATTCATCCATTCATCTCTATAATATATGATCATTTATTCGGGAGTTACGAAATCTGAGAACGTTTTGCTACAATGCGTACCCATACTCCATAAGACATAGAGATACAATATGGGTGATTGATTGTCAGAATATTTTGGATTTTCAATATGAAACGACAATATTTTAAAAAGTACTCCTCCCCAAGATGTAAAAATATTTCACGAGAATAAGTCCATCCGGAGAGCCGCAAAGATTGTCTCCGTGTGTTGGTGACATTGGAAATGGTCGCAGAACATGCAACTTGCGTTGTGAATATCATTTGTTTACTTCTTGATATACTTCATCGTGTATGTTTGTGAATCGAATACCTGTTAGAATCAAAGAAAATCGAACATTTCCACTATATGCAGTTGACTGCATTGACCGGGGAATGTCACACCATTTCCTGTTGTCAATGAAGGTTTTTAGTTTCAGTTCATTTATTATTCACAGCTTTGGAGCTTAACTCATTTAACAACAGT
This sequence comes from Brachyptera risi, assembly GCA_964007535.1. Lineage (NCBI taxonomy): Eukaryota > Metazoa > Arthropoda > Insecta > Plecoptera > Taeniopterygidae > Brachyptera > Brachyptera risi. Next base: position 24,628 of record CAXFZR010000148.1, on the reverse strand, counting down.
CTCTTAACTGTAGTTAAATACTATTCCGGTGGCTGCAGCAATCTACTCGGCTCTACTTTAACAAAGTTATAAATATTAATATACGGTAAAAATATAATGAACAATAATGATATTATGGATAATATGAATGATAATAGACTAGAGAATTGACAAACGCATTTTGAGGCCCAATCTACTTTACATTGATAGAAAACTATCAATTTGAAACCATTAATTGTGTCGGAACGATTACAGGTATGCTGATAAAATTGAGCACATCTGTTGGAAGAATTTCGATACATCAATGAATCGATTGTCATCTACATTTTAATAATTCTCGGATCAGTTTTGAGAAAAAGGTTCAACGAATTGCTCAGTTGGTTGAAAAATATTTCTGAATTTTCACCAAATTCGCATCTGAAATTTTCAATCAACCACATCAACATCGTACGTTATTGAATAACAATAGATGTGATGCCCTGATGATACGACGAACAAGCTCACCACACTGTGACGTCATCACTCGCATATAGCCAGTGCGTTTCTCAGCATTCTAGATCGCTGAATAAGTTTACAAAGAGGATGGTTTTTCGAGGAAACTTCTCAAGATCAGAGAAAATACATATTCTTGTGTTATGACAATACATTATTCTCGAATCCGAGACTGTCCGTACTGAATAAACAGCAGAATGACGTATATTGGAATAGAATCATGACTGACTAGGAAATATTGGAAGGCGTAGACTTTAAATTCAGGTCTCCAGGACCCTTACCTAATAAGTGTCGTGCTGGTACTGGCTAACTCCAAGAGTCTAGGACGCCCATTGGTTAATGTTCACAAAAAATGCTACGAACAATGATAATGGCAATTAAGTTACTAACCAAAAAAGCGTATTATTCAATACATGATTTCATGAAAGATATTTTGTGAATAATCTTATTTTTACCATGAATTCAGTATTAATTCACATGACACAAATTTGTTTAACAATATTATCACGTTTTATCTTGGACTCACTGATTCACATTTGTTTTTGATCTCACTGTATTTTTTTTTTGTACTGCTATGTAACTCATTTCTTTCTGTAATATCGTCGCATATGCATTTAATTTTACATCACTTACATACTTCAAATATTCATTGTTCCTATTTCTTGTTCTTATTGTTATTGTTTCAATTGACAATTTTGTTGACGTTTAGCATAACATTTACAACTTCTTTCCCAAACCTTGAAAAAAGGGTTTTATCTCTATAGATATTATTTTCAACGCTGTACATGAACTTCTTGTTTGATTGTGTTGTGTTATGAAAAAAAGGGAAATAAAGCACTTATAATATATCATGAAAACAAATCACGGTCTCTTGAACTGAATAATTCATCACATTGCGAAGCCCATCTCATAAGCAGGACTAGGTGTTTGTGCTCACAACAATGGAAATGCACAAAGACCAAACATGTTGCCATGACAAAAAGCTCTCCTGAGAGATATTGACCAATCAAAGTCTTGGCCTCGTGGAGCTAGCCCTCACTAGCACGACATTTATTAGTTAAGGGTCCACAATTCCTCATATTGGAATAGAATCATGACTGGCTAGGAAATATTGGATGACGTAGATTTCAAGTTCAGATCTCCTGTGACGTATTGAAAGGCTCCACATAGATATTAGTTCGATTGCGATATTATAGTCATGTATTGTTTCCAGATGGCGGTGCTCATCATTGATGAGTGACAGGAGGCAGCAAGCAGAGATCCCCTATGCTGAACATAACACCGCTGCTGGATGAATACAAGAGACGGGGAAACTGAAACACAAGTTGACTAATTCATTTATGAACACATTTATACTTCTGAGATTCAAAGATCAGTTACTAGACAGACCGTGGTGATAATTACGTCATGGTCGACCAACCTGACTGAGGTTTTTCGTGGTTTTCCTCAGTCTTCAAAGTGAATACTAGGATGGTTGTCCCATCAGGCCACGACCAATCATTGTAATTCTAAATATTTTCCATCAACTAATTCCATGTGATACTATTCTAAATGCACAATAATAAACGTCAACAGGAATAATATCTATTCTTTTTTTTCAACCACTCACCTCCACTCTCAAATCATGCTTGTCAAGCATCCAAGCATGGCAGAAAAAGAGACGATCGCCAAACCTAAATTATCTTCCTTAAAGGAGACATTGACAGCCCCATACCGACAATGTTGAATTGGCACTTTGCCGGTACCTGTTTCTTACAAACTATATGAGGTAGATGCACGAAACATATACAGTAGTTACTTGAGACCTTTGTTCACTTGCAATAGAAAATGAAAAGAATCTAAAAAAAAATTACATGCAATTCAAAATTTTTCAGAAAGTGTCCAAAAATCATACATTTTTGAGCATATAACCATTTTTATTCCTGATAATATTATGAGTGTACAGAAAAAAAGCTCCACACAAGTATGGCACACGTGTATCTACATGTGATAAAAATTTGAAAGAATTGTCTTCATTAGTTTCAGAGATCCAGGTACCGGTGTTTGAAAAAAACAATATTCTGAGATGAACGCATTTGAAAAAAATGTGTCGCATTCAAATTTGAGAAGTAGGCCTACAAAGTGATCAATGTAAAAATTTATATAATTATAACCACTTCGAATAATTTGATGAGTCTTGCAGTATATAATTATTGGCACATTATAATATCAATCGAGCGCAAAATGAAACGAAATCATGAGAAAATAGCTGTCAATAATTGCTTAAACATTTCCAGTCATCATTGAATTGGGTATTCTCAACTGACGTCACTCATTGTTGAAAGAGACAGACAACAATGTCCATCAGTTGGAATTGGCCATTCAGAATGTATGGTAGTCCACCAGTTCGCTGTATTGCTATGGTGCCTATAGGCTTCTATCAAGTGACGTGACCCATTGTTGAAAGAGACAGACAACAATGTCCATCAGTTGGAATTGGCCAATCAGAATGTTTGGTAGTCCACCAGTTCGCTGTATTGCTACGGTAACTATTGTTTGTCATTTGTTACGTGCGAACACTCTATACACTGATGATGTACCATGAAGTCCACAGCAATTGTGTTACATTCAAGATTATTCCAGTTCCTTTTTGTCTTCCGATCAAGATGAATGAAAAGGAACATGCCACATACTTTGCATTTGACTCGTATTTTGTTGAAACCTCTACGTAATCATTCCATTCGTTGACATGAAATTAACTTCAATACCAAATCAGATTATCGAACATCGTTATGAGTCTTGTAACGTAACATGTATATGTCATGTAACGTAACGTTATATATCATGTATCTCTCCAAGCGCTGTATCTACACACGCAAGAGTAACAGAGACTTATAGACTGATAGTGTTCATATCAGGCAAGATGACAATGATGGATTCTCTCAACCAACATGCATCGTATGCCTATATCAGCTGCGTGACCAACACTGACTTGACCTTGACACGGACAAATCCTTGATGCACCTGCCACCAGTTACCAATAAATGACCATGATCCTGTATATATACAATTCTGAACCTAAACTACTGCCACCTTCACAAAGCATCAAGATCACGAAGCAAAGAGAAGAGTATCCGACAGGATGCGATCAGGGGCCTCTTGACACGAGAGTCAGCCGTGTTAACAATTGAGCCGCAATAATCACGTGGTCAAATGGCGTTATTTTGGCGATTCGACTACCAGTAACAATATTCACGCTATTCGGCTAATCAGACACCTTATGGCGGAGAATATAACCATTTTGACCCAAACACACGTCTCCCGAGTGCAGAAGTCAAAGGGAGTATCCACAGTCCACACGACAGCGCTGTCATCATTGACATTTAAAATTTGACACACAGCCATTGTTTCCTGTAAATGAAGGGGATGAAAGTTTGGGATAGTTGGAACGGGGCGCGATGTAGTGATACCAACCTATTTTATCATAACATAAATAAGGTTCTCCAACTCTCATACTGATAACATGGAAGGCATTTGTGGTTTCTTGCGGTCAGTCAAGAGCCAAAGGTCCTGATTGCCTGTCACGATTAAGCGGATCCCTTTGTGGACTAGATGTAAATAAGAGTGGCTACGGTACCGGTGGTATTGTTAAACTAACAAAGTCTATAATTCACGTAATCTACTGGGCCGTGTATAGCATTGTTGAACATTTTTTTTTTAATAGTTCCATATATAAGCGAGAGTTGCGCTACAGGCAATCAGGACGATTGACTCAGATTCTGACCCCAAAAATATTTCATTTTCAAAACCCGAGTTGGGTCACCTTCTTTATATCATGATAAAATAGGTTGGTATCACTGAATCGTGAACGGGGCATTCCGAGAACCATCATACAAAACCAATCAATGAATAAAACAATTCTCAGTTTTTAGTATAAAAAATGTGATTATTATTATTATTATTAATTCCTCCCAAACCTCCTATTATAATGCGTCTGATAATACAACATATTCTGATAGTCTTGCTCGTACAAGTCTGGTATCTCTGTCTTTATCACTGTGCTGTACACCATCGCGACACTGGCGCACCCTCGCAGCTTCTCCTCGTACTGTATCAGCTGCCGGAAAAAGCCGCAGTTCGGTTTGACGGACGGCCGCTTGGAGCGCAAGTGTAGGAAC
>CAXFZR010000148.1:7500-17500 GCA_964007535.1 Brachyptera risi | reverse complement strand
TCGATGCGTGGAGTGCGAGTGCCGACGAGTTATCTTGGCGTCTGATTGATGACCGGTGTTCGTCTAGGCGGGCCGAGATCTTACGATTGGTGCGGCCTACATAAGTTTGCGCGCAAGACCCACACGGCACTTCATATATGCCATGTGACTCGAGAGGCACAGAGTCTTTCACTCCTCGCAGCATGGATGATATTTTTCTGTCAGCTCTGAAGACCGTCTTCACGTCATGTTTTCTTAGAAGACGGCTTATTCGATCGGTAGACCCCCGCACATACGGGAGATAGGCTGTCGGTCTCTTATCCTCTGGTTCACATGATTCGTCGTTTTTCCGAGGTTCATGGTTGAAGGCTCTGTTGATGGTATAGTGCGAGAAGCCGTTCGCTTCTAGAGCAAGCCGTAGTTGTCTCTTTTCCGCGTCTATGTGGTCTCGATCAGCGATTCGTGTTGATCGGATGGCGAGGGTGGTGGCAACTGAGGCTAGTTGAGACGGATGGTGGTGTGACTCGGCGTTGAGGTACCGATTGGTGTGGGTAGGTTTTCTGTATACAGTGTGGCCCAAGTGTCCATCCGGTCTCTTCATCACTAGCACGTCGAGGAACGGGAGTCGTTGCGATTCTTCAACTTCCATGGTGAACTTGATTTTCTCGTGACTTCCGTTCAGATGTAGTAAGAACTTCTCAAGTTCGGCTCTCCCATGCCGCCAGATAACGAAGGTGTCATCCACATATCTCAGCCACATAGTGGGCTTGAGAGGGGCAGACTCGAGTGCGCGTACTTCTAAATCCATCATGAAAATGTTGGCTATGACCGGAGACAGCTTTCGCCATTCGGTTCCACTCAGCCTGCTGACCAACACGAATCCCTGAAGATGACAAGTGCGATCTTGTCGAAACGTCGTAGCAACGGATCTTTTCAGATCCAACAACTGCATCCAAAAGAGCAAACGTGGTTGTCCCGAGAAAAGAGTTCAACATATATATATATATATATATATATATATATATATATATATATATATATATATATATATATATATATATATTTATATATATGTATATGTTGAATGGCGAGACGAGAGATCTACGCACCTGGTCTATGGTGTCGGCCAGCTGGTCGATGTGCTGCAGCATGTCCGTGTCGGGCGTGTCGAGCACCATGACGCGCACGCAGGTCACGTGGTCGGGGGCGGGCGTCGAGGGCAGCTCGGCGGCGGCGTTCACCACGCACGTGACTTGCAGCGCGCGCAGCATGGCTGAGGTGACGGCCGGCGCGCCGCACAGGTAGAGGTCAGGGGTCACCTGGGCCACGCCCAGCCACGTGTTGCAGCACAGTGGCCTGATGAAGTGAGAGAGAGAGAGAGACGGTTAGATATGATATGAGAAGATATGAGAGAGACGGCCAGACATGGAGTAACGAGACATGAAAGAGAGATTTTTTTTCACCAATACAAAAAGATATCAGTGATATACATGTTCTTAAAAAAAAATCCTCAATAGCTCATCAGTATGATAATAAGATTGGATGAGGTAGGATGAATATTCATCGTCAAAGAAATGGGTTTTCGAAAATATGGGATCTCTAAGATTTGGTCTGTCGAAGAAACGAACTGTTGAAATAATAGGTTCTCAAATATGTGGGATTTCTAGGATCTGCTCTGTCGAAGAAAAGAACTGTTGAATAATAGGTTCTCAAATATGTGGGATTTCTAGGATCTGGTCTGTCGAAGAAAAGAACTGTCGAAAAAATGGGTTTTTAAATACATGGGATCTCTAAGATTTGGTCTGTCGAAGAAACGAACTGTCGAATTAATAGGTTTTCAAATAAATGGGATGTCTAGGATTTGGTCTGTCGAAGAAACTATCTGTCCAAGAAATGGATTTTCGAAAATATGGGATTTCCAATTTTTGGTCTGTCGAAGAAACGAACTGTCGAAATAATAGTTTTTCACGGATATGGGATTTCTAGGATTTTGTCTGTCGAAGAAATGTATTTTTGAAAATATTGTATCTCGAATATTATTCGATACCATCCTGTAGGTATCAACAGTAACTATGTTTACTTTTCATTATAATTCTGATATCTCATACCGTTCGAAAGCCATCACCAACAAACTGATCTTCCACTATATCGACTCCCGTGGACTCTTGAATTCATTCTATGTGAGTAAATAAAAGAAGTTGCCAATGTAATGAAATTTATTGTGTTTTTATTTGTATCCGGGTAGTAACTACCTGTCAGCAAGTGGGAGCAACAGGCCGTTCATCACCAGCCCGTCGCGTCCCTGCTCCAAGCTGTGTCCTGGCAGTTCACGCGAGGTTCGGGCCGAGCTACTCCAGGCAATTAGTATATACACTAGTCGATTAAATAGTTTATAGAGTAGTTGACTGTAGCTTGCATCTCAATTTATGTTTATTTTTTATGTTTATTTTTAGTTTGTTCTCAAAGATTCATTTTTTCTCTGTATGTTGTATTAATTAGGTATTCATTTGGTTTCTCGATCTTCAATTTATTATATTATTTTCCATTTTTTGGTATGGTTATTGTTTTATATTTTTCTCACTACAGTAATTCTATCAACACTCGTATTATTGTTATTCATTCCAATTCCTTATTTCCCTTGCATTTATTCATGGTTTCAATTTTGTTTTCACAACGGATAAAAATTTGTTTCAGTTTTGTTCACTCCATTTATGCTTTTGCCAACTACTGTAAATGTTATTGTTAGTTATGTTGCCCGCGCACAAGAATTCGTTTTTATGCGGGCTTCTTATTTTATTTTTTATTATTCAATCGCAGCGTCACTTGTACATTTATTTTGTTAACATTATATTATTATACGTTTGTTTAGATCATTATATTGTATGTACTTTATGAAATAAGAATGAAAAACAATGTTGAATTTGAATTTGAATTGAAATATGGAGTAGTGAGTATGGAGTAGTGAGTATGGAGTATGGACATAACTGTCAAGAGTCAACAGTAGAAAAAGAAAAAACATTTTTTAGCTGTCAACTCTTGACAGTTATGCAACGTGACTTGAATAGTTATAACTTGAATCATCTTGAAGCTAATATAATTATCTGTGTTTCTCACGTATCAGCATTTTGATATCTCATACCGTTCAAAAGCTATCACCAAGAAACTGATATTTCGATAAATCGACTCTCGTGGACTCTTAACCACTTGAAATAACGTGCTAGTGCTAGCTACAAAAAAGAATCAAGACTTTGATTGGGCAATGTTCACTTAAAAAAGCTATCTGATTATTGTGTGCCTAACAACCCCACCAACAGCTGGGTTATACGGGGGTACGAATGAACCGGTGACTATGATACCGCACTATGAAGTGATGATAAGTGAGAGGACGCTTACAGAATGCCTTAAGCGGGACTCGAACCCACACCCAACGGTGACTTCAGTTTCTGAAAAGGTACCTCAGCTGACCGAGCTACCGAGGATGACTGAAAAAATAACTTCTCAGGTTTTTGAAACCTTAAATAAAGCTACCTAATATGACAATATATATAAACAACAGAAAATCATTTATGTAGTAGTGAGTTCTTCGTCCCTGTGGTGCCCCGTCCAGAATATCCTACCTAATCATCCTCAGTTAGACGAGCTTTAGCGAGAATTCAATTTAACATACTGAAAAAAATTGGTGTTCGTTTTTATGTTTTTTTTTATGTTTTTTTGTCGGTTCTCCACAGTTCAAACGGCTACAGCTATCAACTCCAAACTTTTTTTCATCATGGTTCCTCATCTCACTCAGATCTGTATAGTTCTGTGGCATTATCGGGTGGTAACTTTTTTTTTATGAATTTTCAAAATTTCGAAAATATCCGCTAGAATAACACGGCGGAAAAAAATATTCATTTTCGAAAAAAATGAAATTTTGTGTGAAGTTGAATTACATCTTTATACACATTTTTGGGAATTCTCAACTTGATCGGGTGAGCCATTTTAAAGAAAAAACATAAAGTGTGCTAAATTGGTACCACTCGAAGCAGTTTTTACCCATTTATAACTTAAATGTCACCCAATTGGCGAATTTAGGCAGAAGTTTGGCAAAGAAGTCGACATACTATTACTATCCGCTCGTCTAACAACGCGTATATAGCGTTTTCCTAGCCTTATAAACAATTACTTACAAGTTTGAAATTGAATATGACATCCAGCCCCTCCCCTCCCCCTCCCCACCCTCCCCTCATGACGTCACATGTGTATATCGACCAGCTGAAGCTTTGATGCGATATGGAAGTCAAGGCTGTTGTTGATCAATAGACACGAGTCACAGTCTAGACATGGCCGACCTGTCTGGACACCATTACACGGTGATACGGCTCTTCCACCAACAACTACACTCGTTGAATTATATGAAGAAAGCAGGAGAACCCAACAGGTATACTAACAAGGTTGAATGTGAGCTATTTCAAAGTACACTTTCCTCGGTGATACGGCCCTTCCACCAACAACTACAATCATTTGGTGATACGGCTCTTCCACCAACAACCACAATCATTTGGTGATACGGCTCTTCCACCAACAACTACAATCATTTGGTGATACGGCTCTTCCACCAACAACCACAATCATTTGGTGATACGGCTCTTCCACCAACAACTACGATCGTTGAATTATTTGAAGGAAGCAGGAAAACCCTACAGGTATACTAACAAGGTTGAATGTGAGCTATATCAAAGTACACTTTCCTCGGTGATACGGCCCTTCCACCAACAACCACAATCATTTGGTGATACGGCCCTTCCACCAACAACCATTATCATTTGGTGATACGGCCCTTCCACCAAAAACCACAATCATTTGGTGATACGGCCCTTCCACCAACAACCATTATCATTTGGTGATACGGCCCTTCCACCAACAACCATTATCATTTGGTGATACGGCCCTTCCACCAACAACCACAATCATTTGGTGATACGGCCCTTCCACCAACAACCATTATCATTTGGGGATACGGCCCTTCCACCAACAACCATAATCATTTGGTGATACGGCCCTTCCACCAACAACCACAATCATTCGGTGATACGGCCCTTCCACCAACAACCATGATAATTTGGTGATACGGCCCTTCCACCAACAACCACAATCATTTGGTGATACGGCCCTTCCACCAACAACTACACTCGTTGAATTATTTGAAGGAAGCAGGAAAACCTAACAGGTTTACTAACAAGGTTGAATGTGAGCTATTTCAAAGTACACTTTCCTCGGTGATACGGCCCTTCCACCAATAACCACAATAATTTGGTAATACGGCCCTTCCACCAACAACCACAATCATTCGGTGATACTGCCCTTCCACCAACAACCATAATCATTTGGTGATACGGCCCTTCCACCAACAACCACAATCATTTGGTGATACGGCTCTTCCACCAAGAACCACACTCATTTAATTGTTTGAAGGGAGCAGGAAAACCCTACCGGTATTGAAGGATGGGTAAAAAAAAAAAAAAAAAGAAGGGTAGGGTAGGAACCCTACAAGGTTGAATGAGAGCTATTTCAAAGTACACTTTCCCAGCTCAATAATATAGCAGAGATTTTTTTATATGTCGGATTGAACTATTTGAAAAAAATCATCTGTGCCATTTTGAATGATTGATGATGAATAATAAATTATTTGATTGTAATAGCAATAAAGATAGAAAATTGTGCTGTGATATTTGGTGACAAATATGTAAAGTTGTATAGCTAGTATGTGAAGAAATGTGAAAATGTCATATGTATTATGTGATAAAAATAGCAGGATTGCTAAGTTAATAAAATATATTTTGGGTTTAGCAAAATACTTTGGGAAATTTAAAAAATAGAGTGTGTCAATTGTTAAAACTTTCAACAATGTTGAAATGTATTTTCACCATATTATTGAATCACTGGGCTTTTCCTCCTGAGCTTTTCTAACAATGGAATGTATAAATATGTGTGGAAAATGTCATGATTCTGTCAAGTTATGTCAAGCTATAGATTTAATTGGTTTGAAAATAAGTTTTGAATGCGTTTTCTTCGTTGTTCATCATTCGATTATTACAAAAATCTCTGAAAAGGTGTATAATACTGTTTTTCATAGTCGGTGAAACTTTGAGAGCTTTTGAAGATTTTTTTTTTTTTTTTTTTTATTGGGTTTTAACGACGCACTGTAATGATTACTAAGATCTATTGGCGTTGGATGAATGATTATTGAGATGATGGGATGAATTCTTGTTTTCGGAGTGTTTTTCCCCCGGGTTATTCTCATGAGGATTTTAGAAAATTTCCGATTTTTTTCAGGAAGAACTTTTCGACCGACTTTGCTGTAAAACAATCCTAATCTATTCTGGCATAACATAAATATGTAGAAAAAGTCTCAAGTCGATAGGTATCTTTTCCTGACCTGTATGCCACGTACAAAATTACCAAAAAAAAACACATTTTTATTCGGTATGTCAAATGGAATCTTTGCTATGCACATCTGAAAATATATCCTCCACACCACGACTTGGTTCACTATTCATTTCATTGTTGTCTTTGAAACAATATTGTAATCATTTTGTTCAGTAAACACAGCCTTGTTTAGTCAGTTGGAAAGATGGCCAATGAACGGTCAAGGATAAAGCAAGGAATGTCGACCAAGAAAAAAGCATGATAGTTACCTGTTTACAATCGTTTCATCTCTCAACTCTCCAGTAAATCTCGACGTTGTTTCATCCTCGTTGTTGTTGTTGTTGTTGTTGTTCTGGTCGAAACCTGGATCACATTCTTCCAGCATCTTCATTGTCCTGGGTAATATTGTTCTACACTCAACAGTCAATAGATAACTATTTAATCTCGTAGTTTTCAACACGGGCAGTGGCAATGATCAACTCCAACTATTCAAACATGACTATAATGTCACGTTCACCGTCAATTAATATATGTTTTATATTATATTAAATTCGGTTTAATTGTCAATTAAAACACGGAATGTCAGTCTTCTTCTATCGTTTTTTTACAAGAATTAGTTACAAATTTCACATCAAATGAAAATCTAGTATCTGACGATCGTTCGATTTTTTAAAATAATCTATTCGATTGTTAAGAACTATATTGTGTCTTTGGTGATATCAGAAAACGTTCGATTTTCAAAAAGATGTCATCTCAGGCCACTGTATTATCATAAAGATAACAATTGAAAATCAATATATCGTTTTAATACGTTCACAAATGTCTTTTTGATGATATATTTTGTTGTTTTACAACAAATAAAGTGATTATTTTCAATCAAAGTAGACGATTAAAAGTTTTTCTCACACGCTTCTAAACAAAATCCAATTGTCGAGCGACAATCCCACACGTTCATAGAGGCCGTGCTTCTGAACGCGACTGGCCGACGTGCCCAATGGATGACTCACGAACAAGACGTTCGAATTTTAAACGACGGGGATTCCTGACCGACTGCGCATGCGTGGACCGAGCACATTCTCCGATGTGTAAACATCGCTCGGCATTCCATTCTTATTTTTAACACAGCTTTCAAAGTACAGTTACGACCACAAATACAAGAGGAAATTTACATTTTTAATACTTTCATCTATAAGAAATACTAATTTTGATGATAATTTATCATAGAATGTTTCATAACATTGAATTACAAATTTAAAATAATAAGTTTGGTTCACTTTTGAGTATTTAAAAAAATGGAGTCTTGAATTTGTTCAGGAATGTGGTTGCACCTAACTGTACTTGACTCAATATGCGGGTGCTAAATATTGTGAAGAGCTCCTAAGAAAAACAACTCAACTCAACATATGTTACTAATAAAATATGATATTTTATATCATAGAAATCGTGCCAAATGTTCATTTTCAAAATCTCCGTTACATGCAACAATGGCCACTCAGCCTTGTTCTCATTGGCCGAATTCCTGGGGACAATTTGTTTTCTCGTTAAATTCAACATTGATTTGTCGTTATTATAATCATCGTGGTTTAACGACCCGGCAACGACGTGTGTTAAGTGGTATATATCTCACTCGTTATTGATCGCGACATCAGACAGAAGTAAGTTATGATAGAGTTTCCGTTATTCAAGTAAGTGCAGCTGACGATGAGCTCTCCAGATGGTAACATCTGAGTTAAAATACCATAACGGTTAACAAATCCCTTTTCCATTATGCGTGTATGTCAATTGTCTTTTCGTAGCATGTACGCTGTTGCCATTACGGGGTTACACTGAATTAGGAACACTCAATACTGTATTTATTTATTTATTTTTTATTTATTTATTTATTCCCTTTTTTCTGCATATAAATGCTGGTTTCGAGGGTACAGATTACCAATATTGTAAGATAAACATGATATTGACAGAATATAGTGAGAATATAAATGTAGTATAGAGATCTTAATATTAACAATATTATACGATAAACATGATAATTGACAGAATATAGTAAAAATATAAATGTAGTATAGAGAGATCATGATATGTAATACTTAAACACAAGAAAATTAGATGTGAGCCTAGATGTAAACCGAAAAGTGTTTATAAATTTTGTTATTTTACATCAACTTATGATTAATAGTGAGACCAAATGGAGAAATAGCAGTACTGTCTTATGTCATACTGTTTAGCTTCTGATCGCAGAGTTAATAAACGAGTATTTGCCCACGAATGAAGTGAAAGTACACGTGGCAGCATGGGTATTGTAAGGGTTGGATTTCTCTATCAAACGACGCAATACCTGTGTCTGCATCAACACCTGAGGGAAACTCAAATCACGAACTGCACTTCCTAAAATAAAGTAAAATCCATCCTATAGGTAGATGGATTTTTATTCACAGTATACATTGGATACAATGTTATGTTTCGTCAACAACTCAATGAAGTTCATAAAGTTTACTTTTCAAAAAGTTTACTTACACTACCTTCTTACAGAAATCGTCAGTATTATAAAAATATTTTTCCAATGGATATTGCCTAATTTGAAAAAAAAAGAAAATAAAGACTTTTCAGAGATAATGTCTCGAGGTAAAGCGTTGAAAAACTTCACACCGTTATTGTACAATCCGGTTTCATATAATGCTGTACGGTGAGGTTCAGTTATTGGGTTCTGTTTAAGCCTGGTTTTATAATTGTGCTCAGCATTTCTCTTGAACAAATTGAAATTCGTCCTAACAAAACACACAACTTCTAAAATATACATACAAGAGATTGTTAAAATATTCAGTTCTTTGAATTTGCCCTTGCAACTATCACTTCTCTTCATACGTAGAATTACTCTAATTGAATACTCTTTTAGATTTAAAACATTCTATTCATGTCTCTTTTACTTGCACCCACTCAAAGTCGCCCTCGGTAGCTCGGTCAGCTAAAGCACCGCTTCGGAAACCAAAGAGAAAGACATCATCGGGCGTAGGTTCGAGTCCCGCATAAGGCATGAGTTTCTGTGTACGTCCTCTTACTAATCATCACTTCATAGTTTTGTGGGGAATTTCCACAGCCTTCTAAACCCATTAATTCCACGGTCTTACGGTCTTCTCTTCTACAGCAACAATAGAAAAGAGTCATACTGGCCGTGATAAAACAGTTGGGTTTTACGCTCTCGAGACGACTAGTACGTTTTATCATCAGATTGTTATGTTGTGCTTATTGGATATTAAATGTCTTATTCAACATGATGACTGTTTCTCATTCATTTTGCTGAACTCAGATTTACAACAATTTCATAATCACCTGCTCATTCGTAAACCCGTATAACCTAGCTGTTTGTGGGGTCGTTAAGCAAACAATAATAATAATCTATATCATCATATATGACATTCATAGCAGTTACCACGCAATAATAACAAAGAGAAAAGGATCATATTATATTATCACTGTCGACGTTTAAATTGAAAGAAATATGGAGGATAGAATGAGTTAATGAATTAAAATCTGACATATATAAATATGAAGCCAAGAATGTTAGGAATGTGTGATCTAAAAGAAGCGACGGATAATTGCGAAATGCACCGTCTAA
>CAXFZR010000148.1:0-5000 GCA_964007535.1 Brachyptera risi | reverse complement strand
ATATATATATATATATATATATATATATATATATATATACATTTAATGATATCCTGGATATTGTTCCGATACGTCGACAACGAAATCACTCAAATAGTGTGATCCAATTGAATTCATGGTAATACAGTTTGCTCCTCCCAAATTCATGAATCAATATGGTGACCTGATGAAAATGTCACTCTCAAACTCTTGGCCAATATTCTAATCAGCTAATATCAACAGCTCCCGATATCAAGTCTCAACTACAACGTTTCTCTTAGTGATCAATTACAAAAAAAAAGCGTTGCTCTTTTTTCTATTGCTCGAACAAAAACATTTTCAGAATGTCGTTCTATTTTTAAAAGATCTTCCAAATGCAAAATTCGAATGCGCATAAAGAAGGCGGTTCTTTTCGTTCCGAGGTATGCATGCTCACAGCCTGCTAACGACCGTACGGCTTAACTCACCCAACAAACGTGATAAAAAAGAAGATGTTTAAAATTAGAACGTCAAAGTAACAAGAGTTTTCGCTAGAGCTGTGTGTGCGAGTTGCTTTGAACGGAGTGGAGTTGAAATAGAAAAGGAATGTTTCCGATAGAGATATACACTCTCGAGTGGTTAGAAGCTTGAACTAATACTCTTCTGACAAGTTACTTCATTATTAGAGTCAATTAGGAACATAATGGAATGTGCTATTCATATGAAGATCTTTGAAGATGGTAGAAACATACTCAACAGTCGAAATGTCATATTACAGTTCACCGTTATTAGTAATCAATTGAACTTCCAAATTGAACAGAAATTAGCTATTGGATGCTGATATCATTTGAAAATTGAAGCTCAAAATTAATAGAACCCATTTTCATTCATTAAAATTATTTTATATATCATTTCAAATATCATTAAAATTATCATTATTGTTAATTATCGTTGGATTTACTTAATATCATGTAATGTTATAAGCCACATTCATAAGCTGGTAAGCTGATAATTGTAAACTGCTGACCATTCCGATTTCCTTGGAAGAGGGTTAAAGGAATTATCGAATGAATAAATGAAAAATAAATAGATATACAACCATTCATTCATTCATCCATTTTCTTTTCCTCTTCTCATAATTAACATATCACAATAGACAAAAGATTACATGTTTTAACACAGATCTCACAGTAGATCCTACAGATTACAATGTTGATAATAAAATCAACAATAACACATAATGGAAGGGAAATGTGTACTGAGTTCAAGAGAGAAGTGTTTGCACTCCATATTCTCCCAAATGTTTGACGCAATATCCCACATCAGAAGTATTCTACTAGGCAAACGCGTTATGTGTTGCCGCGTTGATGGATGAGCTGGAACATATCAACTTATCTTTGGATTGGTTATTATATATATATATATATATATACACCTTGAGATCCAAACCATTACATCACTGCCATCTTATTTTTCCTTATCAATTTCTATGATAATGGAGAAGGCTTTGTTTAAATCGTTTACAGTTGAGTGGTGACACCTGTGCCTTGAATTTAATTGGTATCTCAATAGCTTTGAGTGATTTACGAAAATTACATTATACATTTTTTACATCAAAACGGCTGATTCGATTTTAGTGAGAGTTCGGAATAATGTGTATCAACATTGAATTAAAATACCCTGAGAACTTGAATTGTCTCGGATGGGATTTTGTTCACGAACTTTTTCCTCTGGGATAGTCCTATGAGATTTTTGAAATGCCGAGTTTCAATTGATTTCAAATCTTCGTTTACTGTATGACCAACACATCCACTATTTGTTGTTGTTGTTGTTATTGCTGACCACTGTTTTCATTGTTCGATGGGTATGTATCAGTTTTTGATATTATCCATCATCACTTGTGTAGCTTATACTATATTTGACAAGTCTGATATCTTCATTAGATCGATTTGGACCAATGAAACATATTCTATTCTAATCCAGCAGGTAGAATAAAGCCCGAGAGATGAGATATTGTTGGCAGTCGGTGTTTTAATTGAAGTTACTGGTGCGCGTCTCGACGGAAGACAAGTGGTATTAGAGGTGACACATCTTCTGGGCAGGGATATTCTCGTAACAACCGGCAGGTATGATGTCATCTCGAATCAGTGTCTATATTGTCGAGAACATTAACCGCGGGCCACGAATAGAACAATGTTATGACATGAGGAGTGAGGAATGTGCAGAAGATTATATATATATATATATATATATATATATATATATATATATATATATATATATATATATATACATATATATATATATATATATATAATATATATATATATATATATATATATATATATATATATATATATATATATATATATTATATATGTATATATATATATATATATATATATATATATATATATATATATATGTATATATATATATATATATATATATATATACATATATATATATATATATATATATATATATATATATATATATATATATATATATATAAACATATGTATATGTATATATATATAAACATATATATCTATATATATATTTATATCCATATATATTTATATATATATATATATATATATATATATATATATATATATATATATATATGTATATATACATATATATATATATATATATATATATATATATATATATATATATATATATATATATATATATATACATATTCAAATAAATATATATATATATATATATATATATATATATATATATATATATATATATATATATATATATATGTCCACACTTCGTCACCATTACGCGACGTTTCGGGTAAATTGCACTACCCATTATCTAGCCTCTAGTTCCTGAAGCAGTGCCTCAGCTGGCTGAGCTACTGAGTATGGCGGATGATGTTTTCATAATAACTCTTCTCATAGATCGTATTCTACTTCGTTTATTTGATTTCAACACATCCCAATCGAATATTCCATCCGGATCTCACCCTCATCATGTTTCGCTCCAATTGCCCACCAATAGCATCGATATCTACGAGTTGTTATGGTAACGAAAAAGTTGGAATACTTATTCGACTGTATTCGTGATTCATCCTCCAGACTCTGACGTCATGAAACCACGTGATGATATTATCCGGCTTCTGATTGGCTGTCTATTCGGGTATCTTCCCACCGCCCGCTCAACATGAGGTTAACCGAGGTTTTGTTTCTGTGGCCTCCGATAGTGGACAGTTGAATGGGGATAAGCAAATTCTGCGCGTGAGGTTTTTCTTGGGGACATCGAGTGGGTAGTGAGTTCACCGCGGTCAAGGCTGCTGAGGCGTTGCTTTGACAACTGAGATCGAATCGGAAGTGAATTTGAATGATAACTGAAGTACCATTGTCGATTTTATCCATTCATATTGGGTTGACGCGATGTAATGATGACTGAGATGATTTTTTTACACGGAAAATGTATATATATATATATATATATATATATATATATATATATATATATATATATATATATATATATATATATATATATATATGCAAATTTTTGAATATATATATATATATATATATATATATATATATATATATAAAATTTTCCGTGTAGAAAAATCATCTCAGTCATCATTCAATTTGTATATATATATATATATATATATATATATATATATATATATATATATATATATATATATATATATATATTCGAATATTTGTATATATATATATATATATATATATATATATATATATATATATATATATATATATATATATATATATATATATATACATATATATATATATATATATATATATATATATGTATATATATATATATATATATATATATATATATATATATATATATATATATACATGTATATATATATATTTGAATATATATATATATATATATATATATATATATATATATTCATATATATATATATATATATATATATATATATATATATATATATATATATATATATATATATATATATATATATATATATATATATATATAATATATATATAAATATATATATATATATATATATATATATATATATATATATATATATATATATATACATATCCATATATATATATATATATATAGATGAATATATATATATATATATATATATATATATATATATATATATATATATATATATATATATATATATATATCCTTCATGTACAGTTCTCCCTCATAACTTTCCAGAGAATATTTCATTCATACGTCTCCATGAAGTGAATGAATATTGATGATGAATTGATAATTTGTGACAAGACCACCTCGAAGTCTTGAAAGAACCAAAAGCTGCCACTGCCAAACGATCTTACTAAATCTTCCTCAGCGTTAATAGGGAAACCAAGTTTGAGTTCCCAAATACATACCAACAAAATGAAGGGAACAATTCATCAATATTATCCACACCATTTTCAAAAAATGTCTGTAACATATCCCTGATGATGGCAAGTTATAATCGTAGGTTTACCTTACCTACACCACCCTGCCAATCCCACACAATCAACATCTATTCCTGGCTGATCAAATCAGGCCTAAGAGGAACCCGGCTGTGTGATTCAGGAGAGGGGGGAGCTGGGAGGGACACAACCTCCAACTAGTTTGTGTATCTTTTCACACAGAGTTGCTATTGGTGGAAGAAAACACGCATTCGATTGTTTACGTCTTGTCGGTGTTGAGATGTAGCTACTAGGGCAACCTTGAATGTGGATCGAATGAATCAATGTCCTGTTCAAGGATCATAGAGGTTAAAGCGTCTGCTTTATTTGTTTACATGAGAGAAGCTGTAACTCAATTGGGAATGGATAGAGATGGTAGAATGGTCGAAGTGCAGTGTTGCCAATTATCAAGGGACTTTACAATGGTGAAAATGGATTTCAGTGAATAATTATCACTACTTAGTCTTTATAGGCAACAGGGCAAGCCCCACAAGGGCTATATGATATACAAACATAATATATAAAAACATAAAACACTAAATTAAGAAAGACAGCATAAAACACAAT
>CAXFZR010000147.1:0-26902 GCA_964007535.1 Brachyptera risi | reverse complement strand
TACAGGACGTCTCAAGTTGGGACCGATATTGGTCACAACTCAGTCAAACGGTCCCAAAGATGGGAATGTAAGTGAATCCAGGGCCAGGAAAACGCCACATTTGTGCTGTTGGATGAGTGGTATACGCATACTAATTATTTAACTAGGAAAACCTCCATATATGCGTTGTTCGACGAGCGGATATGTTGATTGCCAAACGTATGCCTAAATGCGCCAATTGGGTGACATTTAAGTTATAAATGGGTAAAAACTGCTTCGAGTGGTACCAATTTAGCACATTTTATGGTTTGTCTTCGAAATGACTCACCCGATGAAGCTAAAACATTTCAGAAATGTGTATCAGAATGTAACTCAACTTCACGCGGAATTTTATTTCTTTTTGAAAATAAAAATATTTTCTTTTTTTCCGCCGTGTTATTCAAAAGAGTATTTTTGAAATTTCTAAGATTCATAAAAATAAAAGTTACCACCTAAAAATGCCACAAAACTAAACATCTCTAAGTTAGATGAGGAACCATTATGAAAAAAAGGTTGAAGTTGATAGCTGTAGCCGTTTGACCTGTGGAGAACAGACAAAAAACACACAAAAAACCCCATAGAAACGAACAACAATTTTTTTCAGTATGTCACATTGAATCCTCCCTAAAGCTCGTCTGATTAATTCCTCCAACTTTTCTTGGATTCGACGAATATAGAATCCAGACGATAACAGCTGATTTCTCCTACTTGTTCAGGTCAACAAGTGACGTCACTGCTGTCGAGGACTTCAGAGATTTGTCAGCAAAGATGCAACAACTAGAAGATAAACTCAAGTTCTATGAAACCAAACTATTGGAGGTGGATCAGCTGCAACACGAGATGAGAATACGAGGTGAAGGAGTGGCTGAGAAACTGCAGAAAGTCAATACCGAGCTCAAACGAAGAGATGACATAATCTCCGACTTACAGCGAAGAAATGCCGCAATGTCAGGCGAGGTCAGGATAATGTCAGGCGAGGTCAGGACAATGTCAGGCGAGGTCCAGAGGCGCGATAAACTCAACACTGTCCGCTTCGGCGACATCCACCAGAAGGTCGTGGAAACCTCCCGCCAGCTCCAAGAGTCCCTGAACAAGACCTGCACCTGTTTGTTGCGACGGGTCCCCGCCGACCTGACCGGGAGTCAAACCGAGGACTACGTCGAGGAGGGGGAACCTCAGTGGCAGCACAACATCGACAACCTGAGGCCGCTGTTCAACCGAGGCTGTAACCGGTGTCCCGCAGGTCCCGCAGGTCCCAAGGGAGAACAGGGAGACACGGGGGAACCGGGTGTCACCCAACTGAAGGGCGATATGGGTGTAGGGGGACCGACGGGACCTACAGGACCTTCGGGACCATCGGGACCTTCGGGACCTTCGGGACCTTCGGGACCTTCGGGACCTTCAGGACCAAGAGGATCAACAGGGCTCTCGGGACCCTCGGGACCTTCGGGACCTTCAGGACCAAGAGGATCAACAGGGCTCTCGGGACCCTCGGGACCTTCGGGACCTTCGGGACCATCAGGACCGTCAGGGCCATCAGGACCGTCAGGACCTTCAGGATCTTCGGGACCATCAGGACCGTCAGGACCCTCAGGACCGTCAGGACCCTCAGGATCTTCGGGACCGTCAGGACCGTCAGGGCCATCAGGACCGTCAGGACCTTCAGGATCTTCGGGACCATCAGGACCGTCAGGGCCATCAGGACCGTCAGGACCTTCAGGATCTTCGGGACCATCAGGACCGTCAGGGCCATCAGGACCGTCAGGACCTTCAGGATCTTCGGGACCATCAGGACCGTCAGGACCCTCAGGACCGTCAGGACCCTCAGGATCTTCGGGACCATCAGGACCGTCAGGACCCTCAGGACCGTCAGGACCCTCAGGATCTTCGGGACCATCAGGACCGTCAGGACCCTCAGGACCGTCAGGACCCTCAGGATCTTCGGGACCGTCAGGACCGTCAGGGCCATCAGGACCGTCAGGACCTTCAGGATCTTCGGGACCATCAGGACCGTCAGGGCCATCAGGACCGTCAGGACCTTCAGGATCTTCGGGACCATCAGGACCGTCAGGGCCGTCAGGACCGTCAGGACCTTCAGGATCTTCGGGACAATCAGGACCGTCAGGGCCATCAGGACCGTCAGGACCTTCAGGATCTTCGGGACCATCAGGACCGTCAGGGCCATCAGGACCGTCAGGACCTTCAGGATCTTCGGGACCATCAGGACCGTCAGGACCCTCAGGACCGTCAGGACCCTCAGGATCTTCGGGACCGTCAGGACCGTCAGGGCCATCAGGACCGTCAGGACCTTCAGGATCTTCGGGACCGTCAGGACCGTCAGGGCCATCAGGACCGTCAGGACCTTCAGGATCTTCGGGACCGTCAGGACCGTCAGGGCCATCAGGACCGTCAGGACCCTCAGGACCCTCAGGACCCTCAGGATCTTCGGGACCATCAGGACCGTCAGGACCCTCAGGACCGTCAGGACCTTCAGGATCTTCGGGACCATCAGGACCGTCAGGACCCTCAGGACCGTCAGGACCCTCAGGATCTTCGGGACCGTCAGGACCGTCAGGGCCATCAGGACCGTCAGGACCTTCAGGATCTTCGGGACCATCAGGACCGTCAGGGCCATCAGGACCGTCAGGACCTTCAGGATCTTCGGGACCATCAGGACCGTCAGGGCCATCAGGACCGTCAGGACCTTCAGGATCTTCGGGACCATCAGGACCGTCAGGACCCTCAGGACCGTCAGGACCCTCAGGATCTTCGGGACCATCAGGACCGTCAGGACCCTCAGGACCGTCAGGACCTTCAGGATCTTCGGGACCATCAGGACCGTCAGGACCCTCAGGACCGTCAGGACCCTCAGGATCTTCGGGACCGTCAGGACCGTCAGGGCCATCGGGACCGTCAGGACCTTCAGGATCTTCGGGACCATCAGGACCGTCAGGGCCATCAGGACCGTCAGGATCTTCAGGATCTTCGGGACCATCAGGACCGTCAGGACCGTCAGGGCCATCAGGACCGTCAGGACCTTCAGGATCTTCGGGACCATCAGGACCGTCAGGGTCATCAGGACCGTCAGGACCTTCAGGATCTTCGGGACCGTCAGGACCGTCAGGACCATCAGGACCGTCAGGACCTTCAGGATCTTCGGGACCATCAGGACCGTCAGGGCCATCAGGACCGTCAGGACCTTCAGGATCTTCGGGACCATCAGGACCGTCAGGACCCTCAGGACCGTCAGGACCCTCAGGATCTTCGGGACCGTCAGGACCGTCAGGGCCATCAGGACCGTCAGGACCTTCAGGATCTTCGGGACCATCAGGACCGTCAGGACCCTCAGGTTCTTCGGGACCGTCAGGGCCATCAGGTCCGTCAGGACCTTCGGGACCCTCAGGATCTTCAGGACCATCAGGACCTTCGGGACCGTCAGGTCCCTCAGGACCATCAGGATCTTCAGGACCATCAGGACCGTCAGGACCGTCAGGACCGTCAGGACCGTCAGGACCGTCAGGACCGTCAGGACCGTCAGGACCCTCAGGACCGTCAGGATCTTCAGGATTATCAGGACCTTCGGGACCGTCAGGACCCTCAGGACCATCAGGATCTTCAGGACCGTCAGGACCCTCAGGATCTTCAGGACCTTCGGGACCGTCAGGACCTTCAGGACCATCAGGACCGTCAGGACCTTCAGGACCGTCAGGACCTTTAGGACCGTCAGGACCGTCAGGACCTTCAGGACCGACAGGAACTGATGGACCGTCAGGACCCTCAGGGCCGTCAGGACCTTCAGGACCGTCAGGACCCTCAGGTCCGTCAGGACCGTCAGGACCGTCAGGACCGTCAGGACCTTCAGGACCTTCAGGACCCGATGGACCGTCAGGACCGTCAGGACCTTCGGGACCGTCAGGACCTTCAGGACCGTCAGGATCTGATGGTCCGTCAGGTCCGTCAGGACCGTCAGGACCTTCTGGACCGTCAGGACCTTCAGGACCGTCAGGACCTTCGGGACCGTCAGGACCTTCAGGACCGTCAGGATCTGATGGTCCGTCAGGTCCGTCAGGACCGTCAGGACCGTCAGGACCGTCAGGACCGTCAGGACCGTCAGGACCGTCAGGACCGTCAGGATCTGATGGACCGTCAGGACCGTCTGGACCTTCCGGACCTTCAGGACCTTCGGGACCGTCAGGACCTTCAGGACCGTCAGGATCTGATGGTCCGTCAGGTCCGTCAGGTCCGTCAGGACCGTCAGGACCTTCTGGACCGTCAGGACCTTCAGGACCGTCAGGACCTTCGGGACCGTCAGGACCTTCTGGACCGTCAGGACCTTCGGGACCGTCAGGACCGTCAGGACCTTCAGGACCTTCGGGACCTTCGGGACCTCGCGGACCTCAAGGTACGTATCACGCCTAGGCCTATACTCGCACAAGTTGCAAAGTAGGCCCAGACCATTAACTCTGTTATTTTCTGACTCCGGAGAAATCTGCTTTCCTCTCTCCGAATGTCCATCTCTCTCATGTGTTATTTGCCCCATTCAGACGAGTGGCGGCAACGCTGTCATCCTTTCGGCTCCTGCTGTTTCGATAGATCTGTTCCAGAATGCCATAGCTCCATCCACAATTCTATCTCCAGACACATTTGAACAAGAAATGTCTGAAACCCGTTTCCTTGGTTAGAATTTGTCAATAAAATAAAAATTACAAATTCGAAGATGTGTCGTGGCTCTGATATGTGACGTCACTAATAGCCCCTTTACAGAGTCAAGATTCTCTTCCTGGTAATGGCGAGATATCTTGCATATATTTTATCTACCGTGTTTAGCTCCGGCAAGATCTTTTCCGTTCACCATGCCATCTATAGTCACACACAGTGAACTACATCGAGCCTCAGCCCTCAGCGCTCATGGTGGTACATCCACGAAACAGAAATATAACCTCGAATCAACGCGAAGTTATACCACTACCAGCGCCTGCGCACTAATAATCTTGTCACTTTGCTTTCAACTATCATAGAGAATTACTAGGTTATATAAATATCTTTGCCTTGACGCATATAAAAAATACTTCATTGTTGGTCAACTCTTGAATCTAGAAAGCAGTGAATCTCGACAACTTAATTCTGTCACAATTTTTATGATATATTTCATGAATATTATCAGTCTTTTTGTTTTTTTTCTTCAAAACGACTGATCAGAATTGCTTCCAAAATCGTGATAATGTGTAAGATCCATGTATACACATTGAGAGAAAATTTCATCCCATTTGGAGAGATTTTATTTTTCAACTTTTTCAGCCCAGCCAAATCTTATGGGGTTTTTAGAAACTTTGAGATGATTTTTCTCAAAATCGGTGTGACCGATTCATTCCAAAAATTATACAGTTCTATGTTGGATGATTTTGCGTGTACAAAATAAGTTTCATGTTGATCAGTCAACCCTTGCGACCTGTGGAGTGCTTACAAACAAAACCAAACAAAAAAACACACAGACAAAGCCCTATAAGAGTGGGATGGAGACTTCGCTACGCTCATCAACAACGTAACGGGATAAGCAACATGGCGTAAGTCCTATCCTTTTAACATTAGGCCGTTTTCACCATGATAGAATCAGCGCTTTCGTGTACATTTCTGAGATTCGCAATTTCAAATCAAATCGTACGTATAAGGCTCGTATTTCAGTGTATAGTACATAGTTGTATACTTGCATTGTTTCTGATCTTTCTCGTAGATGATGAGTAATTATCCAGTTATCAAATGGTGAATATAGCAGTGTGGTTCTTGACTGGGGAACTAAATGCTTTTACAGACGTATTTTAAATTTAGATTGGCCAATTCAAATGAAATTTATCCCAATATTGCTTTATGCAGTTGGAAAGAGCTGGATTCACAGATTGCATTACATCTATTACTTGTATAGATCAACATACAACAATACCAGCAAATCATCATAACATTTGTGAGGCGGCATCCCTTTGATGTACGCATGGTGCGAAAGGAAAGCGCCATGTTGCTTATCCCGTTACGTTATTGATAGTCATAGGTTGAACTAACTAAATCTATGATTTTCGTGACAAGCAAATGAAAATGCAACTGAGCCGTGTAAAGCATTGTTGAGCATTGTTGTGTTATATAGTTCGATATGAAAGCGATAGTTGCGCTACAGGCAATCGGGACCCTGGACTCGGAAACTGACCCCGGAAATATTTCACTTTCAAGACCCCAGTTGGAGCACCTTGTTTGTAATATGATGAAATAGGTTGGTATCACTACATCGTGTCATTATGTTAGTGGTCTGGTAATCTTGTTCTTCTCTGTTCACAGGTCGCTAGGAACACGTGGATCACCAAGCACTGCCAACATGACAGAGACAAATATTCAAACATCATTATTATTGGGGGACGTCAACCTTGGAGCCATGGAGTCGAATGTGACACTATCGTTCAAACTGTTGAGGCCAGATACTGCATGGGAGAGTGTGGCCAACTTGGTGACTGTTTTCTATTGGCTACTGAACTACCTCCCGCACGGACGCCATTCTTTGTCCAGAATTAAGATCATATGTTCTGGAACGTGTGTTGGACTGCATTACATCGGTTAGGAAACAACTTTAATTGAAAGTTCTCGCATCTTATTGACTAACTGGTGAGTTGACGACACTTTTGGACAGAAGATTGGACAAAACATGGCGTCCTGTGCGGGAGTTGGCCACTCACTACTCCAGTATCTAACCCCTCTAGTTCAATTTGTATCTCAATGTACAGAGACGATATTTATTTCTTCAATTGTCAGAGAAAACTGGAAATCATGACCTCATGTTCAGAAAATCCCATTGATGTTTGAGTCCACCAGAGACCATGCAGATATTGATGATTCTGTGTAGAAACGTCATCAGGATCGAGTGATGTCCACGTCACGACGTTGTGTAGAAACTGAGTCCTGGACCCCTATTCCTGAGGTAAATGAGATGTGAGAAAAATAAAAGTGAGTGAGGAAACAATTATCTCAGTTAAAATGGCCGATTTACCATTACCAATTGGCCATTTCAAGTGAGATAATCGTTTTCTCACTCATTTTTATTTTTCTCACGTCTCATTTATCTCAGGAATAGGGTCCTGGAGAACAAATGATTGGGGTGGTGAGATCGCCCTCGTGGCGCCCTCGTGGTGCCCTCGTGGTGCCCTCGTGGTGCCCTCGTGGTGCCCTCGTGGTGCCCTCGTGGCGCCCTCGTGGTGCCCTCGTGGCGCCCTCGTGGTGCCCTCGTGGCGCCCTCGTGGTGCCCTCGTGGTGCCCTCGTGGTGCCCTCGTGGCGCCCTCGTGGCGCCCTCGTGGTGCCCTCGTGGTGCCCTCGTGGTGCCCTCGTGGCGCCCTCGTGGTGCCCTCGTGGTGCCCTCGTGGCGCCCTCGTGGCGCCCTCGTGGTGCCCTCGTGGTGCCCTCGTGGTGCCCTCGTGGTGCCCTCGTGGTGCCCTCGTGGTGCCCTCGTGGCGCCCTCGTGGTGCCCTCGTGGTGCCCTCGTGGTGCCCTCGTGGTGCCCTCGTGGCGCCCTCGTGGTGCCCTCGTGGCGCCCTCGTGGCGCCCTCGTGGTGCCCTCGTGGTGCCCTCGTGGTGCCCTCGTGGCGCCCTCGTGGTGCCCTCGTGGTGCCCTCGTGGCGCCCTCGTGGCGCCCTCGTGGTGCCCTCGTGGTGCCCTCGTGGTGCCCTCGTGGTGCCCTCGTGGTGCCCTCGTGGTGCCCTCGTGGCGCCCTCGTGGTGCCCTCGTGGTGCCCTCGTGGTGCCCTCGTGGTGCCCTCGTGGCGCCCTCGTGGTGCCCTCGTGGTGCCCTCGTGGCGCCCTCGTGGCGCCCTCGTGGTGCCCTCGTGGTGCCCTCGTGGTGCCCTCGTGGTGCCCTCGTGGCGCCCTCGTGGTGCCCTCGCGGCGCCCTCGTGGTGCCCTCGTGGTGCCCTCGTGGTGCCCTCGTGGTGCCCTCGTGGCGCCCTCGTGGTGCCCTCGTGGCGCCCTCGTGGTGCCCTCGTGGCGCCCTCGTGGTGCCCTCGTGGTGCCCTCGTGGTGCCCTCGTGGCGCCCTCGTGGTGCCCTCGTGGTGCCCTCGTGGTGCCCTCGTGGTGCCCTCGTGGTGCCCTCGTGGTGCCCTCGTGGTGCCCTCGTGGCGCCCTCGTGGTGCCCTCGTGGCGCCCTCGTGGTGTCCTCGTGGTGCCCTCGTGGCGCCCTCGTGGTGCCCTCGTGGTGCCCTCGTGGCGCCCTCGTGGTGCCCTTGTGGTGCCCTCGTGGTGCCCTCGTGGTGCCCTCGTGGTGCCCTCGTGGTGCCCTCGTGGTGCCCTCGTGGTGCCCTCGTGGCGCCCTCGTGGTGCCCTCGTGGTGCCCTCGTGGTGCCCTCGTGGCGCCCTCGTGGTGCCCTCGTGGCGCCCTCGTGGTGCCCTCGTGGTGCCCTCGTGGTGCCCTCGTGGTGCCCTCGTGGTGCCCTCGTGGTGCCCTCGTGGTGCCCTCGTGGTGCCCTCGTGGTGCCCTCGTGGCGCCCTCGTGGTGCCCTCGTGGCGCCCTCGTGGCGCCCTCGTGGTGCCCTCGTGGCGCCCTCGTGGTGCCCTCGTGGTGCCCTCGTGGTGCCCTCGTGGTGCCCTCGTGGCGCCCTCGTGGTGCCCTCGTGGTGCCCTCGTGGCGCCCTCGTGGTGCCCTCGTGGTGCCCTCGTGGTGCCCTCGTGGCGCCCTCGTGGTGCCCTCGTGGTGCCCTCGTGGTGCCCTCGTGGCGCCCTCGTGGTGCCCTCGTGGTGCCCTCGTGGTGCCCTCGTGGTGCCCTCGTGGTGCCCTCGTGGTGCCCTCGTGGTGTCCTCGTGGTGCCCTCGTGGCGCCCTCGTGGTGCCCTCGTGGTGCCCTCGTGGCGCCCTCGTGGTGCCCTCGTGGCGCCCTCGTGGTGCCCTCGTGGTGCCCTCGTGGCGCCCCGTTCAGTCGATCATACTTGGGGAACAATGATTCTATCAAGAAATGAGACGATGTTTCCCAGTTATCTCAGATTCTGTCTCGTCGTTTGCTCCCCCGAGATGAAACATCAAGTACTAGGTTTATTGGGTATTTTTTTAGAAAATTGTATATTGGTTTCCCCTAGCCCCCCCCCCCCCTCCCCCTGGGAAACACAAAATCTCCCCCGCAACAAATCTCTGTATTCAACACTGGATGTGGTTGTGACAGGGCCTACAGTTACCGACCCGTGCCACGGTATATTGAAGTAGCTCTGTAGCGGCATAGGCCCATTGTTAGTATCGCTGCTCCGCATGCTCGGGGACCATGGTTCGACTCCCGACACGGTCACTTTTTTCTTACACAAAATAACTATCAAATGTTGTCATCCAGATCTGGGTTATGGTTGAGATAATTTTTTTACCCAATTTGATAACAAAACAGAAAACTAAAACATGTACGCAAATTTTAAATTTTATTTTACTATTTTCAGTTCTATTTAAGAACTGACTTGCGAAAAAATTCTCGCTTTTAGATATGGACGGGTGCTCAGCAGTAATTGATAGGGGATAGCCCCCACTGTCCTTCCAGAATCAAATTGAAGCAAAATGCCTGTTTTTTTTCAAATAATGTTTATTCTTGATTTGATTACTGATTTGAACTTGTATTATTTGTGTCTCCAATGGTTTCTGATATAGTACCCATGCGGTATCGAGGTTTGACCAGGGTTGGAACCAGTGGCTATATTATTGAAAATGAAGATCTGCGCATATGGAAAAATCAATTATATGGAAAGGTAATTTTCGCTCGGATACTGGAGGGGGTGTGTGGGGGGGGAAAGGGCCCCCCACTACAGCCCCGCAGGTAATTTTCACTCGGATACTGGAGGGGGTGTGTGGGGGGGGGGGGGGGTAGGGCCCCCCATTACAGCCCCGCAGGGAATTTTTTTAAAAACTCTGTTTTCCAAAGTATCTTGTTATACTATTTGGGAATGTTTAGGCCTGAGGCTGTTGATGCATGCAGCATCATGACTGCATTAATAGTGTTATTAGTGCATTATCAGTGCATTATTATACATAGACTAGGAAAACGCTATATATGCGTTGTTAGACGAGCGGATAGTAATAGTATGTCGACTTCTTTGCCAAACTTTTGCCTACATTCGCCAATTGGGTGACATTTGAGTTAGGAATGGGTAAAAACTGCTTCGAGTGGTACCAATTTGGCACATTTTATGGTTTGTCTTCGAAATGGCTCACCCGATCAAGCTAAAACATTTCAGAAATGTGTATCAAAATGTAAATCAACTTCACGCGGAATTTCATTTTTTTTTTAAATAAAAATATTTTCTTTTTTTTCCGCCGAGTTATTTTAATGGGCATTTTTGAAATTTCTTAAATTCATAAAACAAAAAGTTACGATCTGATAATGCCACAAAACTATACAGATCTGAGTTAGATGAGGAACCATTATGAAATACAGTCTGGAGTTGATACCTGTAGCCGTTTTACCTGTGGAGAACCGAAAAAAAAAAAAAAAAAACATAAAAACGAACACCAAGATTCAGCGAGGATTCAATTTGACATACCGAAAAAAATTGGTGTTCGTTTTTATGTTTGTTTTTTTTATGTTATTTTGTCGATTCTCCACAGGTCAAACGGCTACAGCTATCAACTTCAAACTTTTTTTCATCATGGTTCCTCATCTAGCTCAGATCTGTATATTTTTGTGGCATTATCGGGTGGTAACTTTTATTTTTATGAATTTTAGAAATTTCAAGAATACTCATTAGAATAACAGGGCGGAAAAAAAAATTATTTTCAAAAAAATTGAAATTTTGTGTGAAGTTGAATAACATCTTGATACACATTTCTGGAAATTCTCAGCTTGATCGGGTCAGCCATTTTGAAGAAAAAAACATTACATGTGATAAACTGGTACCACTCTAAGCAGTTTTTACCCATTTATAACTAAAATGTCACCCAATTAGCGAATGTAGGCAAAAGTTTGGCAAAAAAATCGACACATTATTACTTTTCGCTCGTCTAACAACGCGTATATAGCGTTCTCCTAGTTTTATAATAATTGCAAAAGTTGTGAGTCATTCTGAATATTCACGTTTGGAGATTATTTTAGATTTGAGTCGACTCGAGTACGATTTGTTCTGAATAAAATGAAACGTGTTTTGAGTCCAGTGAAGTCTGTAGAGATGAGTGACATGTTTATATACCTACCTTGTCGCTGGACAATAGATCATCTCCGACACTTGCCACAGATTGATGAGACAGACTAGACAAATCGTATTTCTGGCACCCGATTGGATTAGGGTTGGGTCTAGGGTTAGGGTTAGGGTTGCGTTTGAGGTTGTTAGAATCGTTATTATAAAAAAAAAAAAACGAGAACCCAAATGGTCAATAACTATAATTTAATATTTTGTTAATATTTTATAAAAATATTCGCTGCATTTTGTATTTTGTTGTGTGAATAAATGATTCTCTCAGCAATAAGTCATGTGATGAAATCAATCTATTGTGAGAATAATTGAAATCGATGCGAATATTCCATATTTATCAACTTACCTCAGTTTCCGAATATCCTTCCCCTATAACATGTCTGCTGTAGCTTCGGGTTGAACGGCGCACTGCAATGATAACCAAGATCTATTGGCGGCGGATGGATGAGATGATGAGATGAAGGTATGTTAGGTAATTAACTATCCCACCAAAAACCCTGAAGAGTAAAACTTGTGGAGTCAAGTCCTGAAATATTTTAGCAACTAAAAAAACTTCCTGATATAGAAGGTGTGAAATCAAAACTGTATGCCAGGTGCAAATTAATATTCATCAATACGGCATGAAAAATAACAGGAAACACTTGGCTCATAGGGCAGCAAAGTAGGCTGTGGCGCGGAAGGATAGGGTTCTAATGTAGGTTCATTCTTATGGGTAATAGCACGCACATGATTTTAAAACTGTCATAACTTCTGAACTATAATACTACAGCTAAACCAGTTAGCCTACAATGTTCAGTAAACTGTTATCTTTACGATGAGACACATACATTGTATCAAACGCCTGGTAAATTTAAACAATTGGATGATAAAAAACATGTTGTAATTGCAACGTCAAAAACTAACGATAGCCGTGCGCGTAGGAGTGCACCCGCATGACGGTCTAAGCTTAATGTTGCAACATCTGTTTTGCGATGATGCCAAGCGATACCTAGCAAGCAGCTAGCAAGTTTCTTGAGAACACGGCCACTGTGAGAATTCCGATGCAACTATCTCTCTCTTTCATTCGCTTGGCGACATCGCAATTACAGCATGTTTTTCATCATCCAATTGTTTAAATTAACCAGGCGTTTGATACAATGTATGTGTCTCATCATAAAGATAACAGTATACTGAACATTGTAGGCTAACTGGTTTAGCCGTAGTATTAATAGTTTAGAAGTTATGACAGTTTTAAAATCATGTACATGATATTACCCATAAGAAGGAACCTACATTAGAACCCTATCCTTCCGCGCCACAGCCTACTTTACTGCCCTATTGCCCCCCCAACGTCCCCTCATATAACACCACCCCGAATTGAAGTGAAGTGCATGATGCTAGGAAATGGGTAACTTTTACGTATACAAGTGTATATAGTTATAAACGTAATATAAGTCCAGAGAATTTGTCATTCACGCTTGGTCTCATGGAGACCCTGTCGTGTGATTGGTTACTAAATTATCAAAACATCCACCTTTGTAAATGAATGTTGCATTTGTGGCTCGAAAGAAGGCAAAGACTGACTTTGACCTGGACATACATTTCCTCATTGGAGTAGAATGAATTATAACTTCAAATAAGGATGAAAATACAATATTAAAATAATGTGAAATTATAATCTGAATTTGAAAAGTGATTTGAGTATTTTCATTTGATTCATATAACCTGCATCACGAAATCTAACAAGATATTAATTTTGTAAGTTAGGTTCTATGAACTTATGGTAACGTTTGAATTTTTCAAAGTGAAAGGGTGAAAGGGTGTATTGCTCCCCAATCAAATGTGGGCTCACAATTCATGATCTCTCAATCACTACCGACTAAATATCTTCAAATTGTTGGGAAACTATATTTTGGAATGGAAAATGAAAGGGGGAGGGCAAGTTTGTGGCTCAAAAGAGGGCAAAGACTGACTCTGACCTGGCCATACATTTCCTCATCGAAGTAGAATAAATTATTATAACTTCAAATAAGAATAAAAATGAAATATAAAAATAATTGGAAATTATACTTTGAATTTGAAAGTAAATTGAGTATTTTTAGATAGCTATAGCGATAGAGAAAGAGATAGCTATAGAGATAGAGATAGCTGTAGAGATAGAGATAGCTATAGAGATAGAGATAGCTATAGAGATAGAGATAGTTATATAGATAGAGACAGCGATAGAGATAGTTATAGAGATAGCTATAGTCGTAGACTAAACGGACCGTCAAAAACGTCTTGACGAGTCTTTATGAACATATCTTTGTTTTTATCCGTCAGGTTTCCCATATTGTCCAGTTCAATCAACTATTCCCTTCTCATCCGAGGGAGACGATTTGATCCTCTCCAATCTATAATTATTCCATAGATCTTATTGTATAGATCAATTCATCACAGTTATTCATATAGTGAATAGGCTTCTGTCGAGTGACGTCACTCATTGTTGCAAGAGACAGACAACAATGTCCATCAGTTGGAATTGACCAATCAGGATATTTGGTAGTCCACCAGTTCGCTGTGTTGCTATGGTAACTATGGGCTTCTGTCAAGTGACGTCACTCATTGTTGCAAGAGACAGACAACAATGTCCACCAGTTGAAACGGACCAATCAGAATGTCGGATAGTCCACCTGTTTACTGTGTTGCTATGGTAACTATGGGCTTCTGTCAAGTGACGTCACTCATTGTTGCAAGAGACAGACAACAATGTCCATCAGTTGGAATTGACCAATCAGGATATTTGGTAGTCCACCAGTTCGCTGTGTTGCTATGGTAACTATGGGCTTCTGTCAAGTGACGTCACTCATTGTTGCAAGAGACAGACAACAATGTCCATCAGTTGGAATTGACCAATCAGGATATTTGGTAGTCCACCAGTTCGCTGTGTTGCTATGGTAACTATGGGCTTCTGTCAAGTGACGTCACTCATTGTTGCAAGAGACAGACAACAATGTCCACCAGTTGAAACGGACCAATCAGAATGTCGGATAGTCCACCTGTTTACTGTGTTGCTATGGTAACTATGGGCTTCTGTCAAGTGACGTCACTCATTGTTGCAAGAGACAGACAACAATGTCCATCAGTTGAAACGGACCGATCAGAATGTCGGATAGTCCACCTGTTTACTGTGTTGCTATGGTAACTATAGGCTTCTGTCAAGTGACGTCACTCATTGTTGCAAGAGACAGACAACAATGTCCATCAGTTGAAACGGACCAATCAGAATGTCGGATAGTCCACCTGTTTACTGTGTTGCTATGGTAACTATAGGCTTCTGTCGAGTGACGTCACCCATTGTTGCAAGTGACAGGCGACAATGTCCACTAGTTGGAATTGACCAATCAGAATGTTTGGTAGTTCACCAGTTCGCTGTGTTGCTATGGTAACTATAGGCTTCCGTCAAGTGACGTCACCCATTGTTGCAAGAGACAGACAACAATGTCCACTAGTTGGAATTGACCAATCAGTATGTTTGGTAGTCCACCAGTTCGCTGTGTTGCTATGGTAACGATTGTTTGTCATTTGTTACGTGACAGAAGCCTATTCACAGCCCTGGTTGATCTCCCACAATGTAAACAGGTGAGGCTTACGAACCTCCTTGCAGCCGCATTGCTCCCCACTGATCCCGCTCCAGTCGGCAGCACTCTGGCTGGCCAATAGGGAACAAGCTGCTGCCCGATACTCGCCTGCCATTGGTCGAGCGACGTGATAGGAGCAATGACCTGGCCAATGACGAGACGACAGTTTACACGAGAGGTGTCTGTATCGCGTGTGGAGCCGTATCAAGATCTGCATTGAGGGTTGCGTCGGTTTGCCAGATGCATTGAGGGTTGCGTCGGTTTACCAGATGCATTGAGGGTTGCGTCGGTTTACCAGATGCATTGAGGGTTGCGTTGGTTTGCCAGATGAATTGAGGGTTGCGTCGGTTTGCCAGATGAATTGAGGGTTGCGTCGGTTTGCCAGATGCATTGAGGGTTGCGTTGGTTTGCCAGATGAATTGAGGGTTGCGTCGGTTTGCCAGATGCATTGAGGGTTGCGTTGGTTTGCCAGATGAATTGAGGGTTGCGTCGGTTTGCCAGATGAATTGAGGGTTGCGTCGGTTTGCCAGATGCATTGAGGGTTGCGTTGGTTTGCCAGATGCATTGAGGGTTGCGTCGGTTTGCCAGATGCATTGAGGGTTGCGTTACATCCCACCCATGTAAAAAATATGTTCCAATTCACGTTCCACGTTTAGAACTATTGACCATGCGTAGATAAAGTGGTGATAAAAGGAACTAACTTTACTTAATGATAGATAGATAGATAGATTGTTTATTTAGCATTTTCAGCTATTGGCACGTTACAGTAAATAATAATAATACATGATAATATAATATAGGCCTAATAATAACATGTAGGTATAAACATAGGTATTTAGGAACATTACTTTAGGAAAATTTGAGCTCAATTAACAATACACATTAGAATTATTGATAATTAATACTGAAACATTGGTGAGAATTAGTTACAGAAATAAAAGATTTAAGATTAAATATATTACGATATAGGGAATTCTGTTTTGACAAATTTTATACATTCTTTTCTAAACGAAATTAAATTTTTGAGGTTTCTTACTTTTGGTTCAAATTTATTATATAATCTAAATCCACTATAAAAGATTGATTTCTGAGTGCTACTTTTATTTTTACCTTCTATAGCTAATAGAAGGCCCAGCTAATAACAGCAGTCATCAAGTTTGCCGTTTCTCCAAAACAACACTATACATCTAGAAAACAAAATCAGAATTTTTCATCATCGGATTCTCAAATACAAAACTTGTATATATTTTACAAGTAATAATCACACTTCAGGAATATGATACACATAACCACCATTTTGTAAGCAATTCGAACGAGCCGTTACGAAGAAAAAATTCAAATAACTGTCTTTATACATCAAATATATGGATGGAAATGAGCCAAGATTCACTGCTTCCTAGATTCGATATTTGCTCAAGCATTGAATATTCTTCATATTCGTCAAGGTGTGTAGAATACCGGAGAAGATAAAGTAGCAAATGTAAAACTGTTATTATACCTTATTCAGATATCTTGCTCATCTTACAACGCATATTTCGCGTTTGCCTATAGTTTCAAATTTTTTTATTTTTTTTTTAATATCATCGAAACTTGATACAAAATCATTGTTCCCCAATTAAGGCTATGGATGAAAGATAGGATCGTTTGGACGGGGCACCATAAGGGCGATCTGACCACCCCATTTTGATTATTTAAAACTAATGGTCTTCAACACCAGGACTGCGCTGTCTGTGACCATAATTTTTCGCCGTAGATAAAAGTCCTTCAGTATAAACACACGAATGTTGATATCTTCCACTTTGAACTAATTCTCTTGTCAATGATCACTTCTTTCCATTGACAGCAGATGTAAAATTGATCATCATACAAAAAGCACAAATTAAATTAGTGATAGGCCTATAATGTTATAATTAGGCCTATCGCTCTACTAATTAATGGTCGTGGCTAATTAGTACTTCATCCAAGCGTTTGCCTAGTTTTAAAATAATGACTCCACCATGCTTATACATGTACATCATTATATTATTTGTTATTGAGAAGAAACATGTATTGCCACCCTCGGTAGCTCGGTCAGCTGAGGCACCGCTTCAGAAACTGGAGTCACCGTTGGGCGTGGGTTCGAATCCCGCATAAGGCATGGGTTTTTGTAAATGTTCTCTCACTTATCATCACTTCATACATTCATAATCATCAGCTCATTCGTACCCCCGTATAACCTAGCTGTTGGTGGGGTCGTTAAGCAAACAATAATCATCATCAGAAACATGTATCAATGGAAGGCAATGCTGTTCATGTGCACGGCACGAGAACCAATAGGAATGTAAGAGCACCGAACACTATTCAGAAGACCAGCCCGATATCGGCTGGGGTTAAACTGTTCAATAACCTCTCGAATTGTATCAAACTTCTGAAAGGTCAGAAAGATTTCAAGACACATTTGAAACAGTACTTTGTGAAAAAATTGTTTTCACTCCGTTACAGAATTCCTTAATAACGCGGGGTAGGCTTTTCCTCTTATGATCTGAAAGTTTGTTTCAATTGTTTGTGTTAGGCCTATATTTGTTACATATTCTGTGTGTGTATAGGTTTATAGGCCTAATAATATCGTATTATATTACTACTAGGCAAACGCGAAATATGCGTTGTAAGATGAGCGAGATATCTGAATAAGCTATAAAAGTCCTTGAAGTAGTTCTACCCTTGCTACTTTATCGACTCTGGTATTCTACACACCTTGATATCTGAATCAGCTAAAAAAAGTCGTTAAAGTAGTTCTAATCTCCTTTTCTTCATCGACTCTGGTATTCTACACACCTTGATATCTGAATAAGCTATAAAAGTCGTTAAAGTAGTTCTACTCTTGCCACTTCATTGACTCTGGTATTCTACACAACTTGACGCAAATAAAAATACTTCATTGTTGGTCAACATCTTGAATCTAGAAAGTAGTGAATCTCGACAACTTAATTCTGTCACAATTTTTATGATTCATTTGATGAATATTATCAGTTATTTTATTTTTTTTCTTAAAAACGGCTTATTGGAATTGCATACAAGATCGTGAAAATGTGTGAAATCTATGTATACACATTTAGAAAAAATTTCATCTCATTTGGATAGATTTTATTTTCCAACATTTTCCGCTCAGCCAAATCTTATTGATTGATTATCTTTTATTGATTAGATGATCAGATTTTTTATTAATTGATCTTATTTTTCATTATTTTTTATTTTTATTTTTTTTCTCTCTTTCTCTCTTACTTTTTTCTTTTCCCACTCTTTTCCTTTAATTATTCATTCATTTTTTGTCTTCATATTTCTTTTGTCTTTCATTCATTTATTCATTCAATTTAGTCCAACTGAAGCATAAACAATCGTAGTGACCATCCAGTCGAACGTATTGTACAGACGCCAATAGATCTCAGTCATCATTACAGTGCGTCGTTAAAACCCGTATTGCACAGAGAAGTACCTTCTAAAATACTGTCGATCCATAGTGAACATTCACAATATTTTCACTAAAAATCATCCCAGTGGGAACAAAAAATAAAATATGTGGAACGATATTATTAAATATAGGAGAGTGTGGAAGCAATGGAAATTAAAAGGGAAACAAAAAAGAGAATGGAATTTACCACGGATTTCTTAGTTTCAACGTTTACTACTAGAGCGCGCTAGTGACGCCGTCTCATGCCGATAATGAATTCAGTCGCGTTGCTCGGTCGGTAAGTGTAGTTTACAGCTGTCAGTTTTTTACGAACAGGGATCACGCAGCTCGTGTCCCAAGTTCTAACCTTATTTCAAGTGGTTTATCGTCGAGCAATTGTCAACTTGATCCAGTGTATTATTTATTAATAGTTTTTTAAAGTGTTTCCCGTGTATACATGTGATGTACTGTGCGTGTTTATGTCAACAATAAAGTGTAAAACGCGTTCAGCAACCGGTCTAACCTAGAAATCAACATTGGCAACTATCTATGTACGTATTCTTAATGGTTAACTGTCAGATTGAAATAGTTTCACCCGCCAACTATTGATTTTCGTCACTAAAATGCATTATATACATTGTTACCTGCACAATCATGTATTAGGCAAGTATTCCAATAATGCAGATGCCTAATTATTCAGATTGCCAGTGCATGATTGTTGCTTTTCTGTTGACCAATCAGAATGCTAGAATGATCTGCTGACCTTCTGATGGCCAATGACTGACCGTCTTTAATTTATCCCGCTAAAGTACTCTGGAAATGAATAATTGATTTGATTATATATTCACTATCTTGAGTATTGAATGAACTTCTTTCCATTGTTAAGCTCAACTTCCTGACCTTTTAGCTCTCATGCCAATTAGGCCTAGGCCTATATTGTGTACAGAGACCTTTATAAGCTGGTGTCACTCTCATGCTAATCAGCCTGGGATTAAAGTTTATGTGGTAAGACTTAATTCTCTGCGCTTCTCGACTGTGGGTTTTATTCCCTCGCTCGTTGATGTAGCCTGGAAAGAATTTTCCGTCCCTTCTCGACGTAGGTCCACTAGGCCTGGCCAATTAAACACAATGCTCCGGTTTTCTCATCAACTGTGCACTGTGCTGTACTTGTCTTGCGGGCGACTGTCCGAAGTGAGATTGGATCATAGCTATTGTTACAAAAATTGGTAAAATTACTGATTAACGTACCACTCCATTTTTTTTTTCAATTTTTTTCAATTTTTTCAATTTTTTATTGAAGTATATAAGCTCCGTTCCGCCTGCCGGCGGTGTACGCGAGGTTTATACACTAACCTGACCCTAACCTAACCTACTGTCCACCGTTGTCGTCTTAGTCAGATCACAAAGCATCAACTTCAAGTGAGTAAAAACCATATTAAAACAAACAAAACACAAAAAGTCCAAACACTTCATCATACATACAAACAAGATCTATCAGAAAACACCTCAAACAAGAATATCGGACGAAAATTAGCGATGGTACGTTGAACGATAAGATTACCTTACCCAAAAATTAGTTTTAACCCAAGGTAGGCTTAGTAGAATGTGTTGTCGGCAACTATGCCGTATCCTTGACCGCTCTCTCAAGGGTTATGGTTTATAGGTTTTTATGGTCTTTAGTGATAGTCAGGGTTAGATAAAGTAAGGTTTGTGTTGAATGGACGGTAATTTTACTGATTAACGTACCATGGCCAATTGTTGTCCTGTGTTTGCGTTTTTTGTGTTATCTGAATCTGATAGATCTTGTTCATATCTATGGTGTGTAGTTTGGACATTTTGTATTTTGTTTGTTTTAATATGTTTTTTACTCACTTGAGGTTGATGCTATGTGATCTTACTAAGATGACAAAGGTGGACAGTAGGTTAGGTTAGGGTCAGGTTAGTGTACAAACCTCGCGTATACCGGCGGCAGGCGAAACGGAGCTTAAATATACTTTGAAAAAAATGAAGAAAAAATTGAAAAGAATGAAAAAAAAATGGCATGGTACGTTAATCAGTAAATTTACCGAATGGACAGCTAGATTGTAATTTCAGGGTTCATGCAATGCCCTACTAACCTCAACCATCGTCTACCACCAACTGACCTAACCCTAAAACAGATCGGTTAAGGATACAGCACATTTAGTGTTGCGTAGTAGGCCTACCCATAGAGATGTGTACAAACATTGTTGATCGACCGGTCCAAAACGTTGCGGTCAAGTGACTGAGGGATTGTCAAAAAGTTGGTCAGAATATTTTTTGCCGTCAACACTTCTTCGTATCTAACTAGCGTATTGAAAAGTAGACCTACCGGTACTGAAAAGTGAAATATATGCAAACAAATTTCGTCATTAAATATTCGGTGAATGCGCTGTAGGCCTATCCTTGGAGTCAATTCAGCGAAATATCATTTTCTTGGTGATAACTTTTGAACGGTTTGAGACATCGAAATTGTAATACCCAAGAAACACGGATAATTATAATAGCTTCAAGATGATATAAGTGAGAACTATTTCAGTCATGTCGCATAACTGTCAGAGCGTATAGGTCTACATCTAAGAAAACACATTCTTTAGCTGTCGACGCTTGACAGTTATGCCACATGACTCAAATACTCATAACTTATATCATCTTGAAGTTATTATAATTATCTGTGTTTCTCGTGTATTAGAATTTTGATACCTCATACCATTCGAAAGTTACCACAAAAGAACTGTCGAGGTGTGGCTACGATACCGGCGGATTGTTGAAGTAACAAAATCCATGATTCTCGTAAACTGCTGGGCCGTGCACGTCATTGTTGTTCCAAATAGTCTGATATAAAAGCGTTGGTTGCACTACAGGCAATCGGGACGCCGAACTCAGATTCTGACCCCGGAAATATTTCACTTTCAAGAACTTTTTGACCTTGCTCCATGTGACCCGGGAGGTAGTGGGCATGTTGGACCCTGTTCGATCCCCGCCACCGTCCATCTTTACAGGGGTGCATCGTGGTTTTCCTCTGTAGTCTAGGCTAATTTGCCGGGATGGTTCCCACAATATAGGCCACGACCGCTTCCTTCCCACTATCCTTCCCTCTACCCATAAAATCCTTTATCTCATCATCCCATCATCTCAATAATCATACATCCGACGCCGATAGATCTTAGTCATCATGACAGTGCGTCGCTAAACCCAATAATAAAACAAATATATCTTCTCACTATCCAAAAACACCTGATGGAATAAGTTTTCACTCCATCATCACACCATCTCATATACCGTACCTATCATTCACTGACGCCATTAGATCTCAGTCATCAGTAGAGTGCGCTTTCAAACCTAACATCTAGGCTATAGCTAAAGACATGTAAACATAGCTTCTATTGTTTCTTTTTGTAGCATTCAGAATTTGAAAAGTATCACTTTGGTGCATCTATCATTTTGAAACATAGTGTTTTGTAGCGTAACAACATTCTGTAGCGTAACAACAGTAAAACCACTACATAACGTACAATAGGCATTCAAGAGAAACACCCCAATTGATATTTTTAGAAAAAGCTTCTCCACAAGCGAGTTAAACCTACCGGGTTAATCTGCCGCCTACATTTGCATCTGCACTTTTATCCAAATTCCCCAACTAACTTCACCCATTTACACCTCAATTGACATAATTATGGAAAAAGTAGCATCTATAATGCTTCTATTCCCAATATAGCGTCTATATTGCCAATACATTGAAACGTAGCAGACTGAGACGTTTTTAGCGCTTTGTCGCCTTTTCAAAAACATGATAGAACAATATCAAACGTATTGGAGCAAGAAGAAATATGAAAAAAAACATGTGCAAAAGCACTTTTAGATTTCATCGCTTTTATAGCAATTGCTATATTTACACGTCTCTAACTAGGCCTATACATAAAGAAAATAGTCCTGAGGCCAAAGTTGATTGTTTTATTATTGATCAAACAGGCCTACAGTCCGAGCATATTTATAAGTAGGCCTATTTGTCGATGAGATCGCCTCAAACTCTCGGAACAGCCGAAACGAGATTATTCCGAGCACCCAAACTAGTTCATTGTGAGCTCCAATAGGAAAACAACGGTTACATATTATGAAAATGTGATGTTAGTAAGCCTCGCTCGTCGCCCGCCGACGCCAATAGATCTCGTTCATCACCGTATTGCGTCGTCGAACACAAAATAATAGTAACGATCAGATTGTTATCGTGTTGCCCTCGTGAGCTACGGCAGATGTGAATCTCTTTCGAGGTAAGCTGCTGGTTCTGGTTTCGAAGCCCGTCTTGTTGTGCAGCGGCGCTCGTTGGTTGAGAGAAATGAAAATATATAGCGAAATTAAATGTACCGGTAGTGAAAAGATTGAAATATTCTACGTTTGTAAGATATCGAAACTATACAATCTATTCTCACTCATGTAGATCTACACACTAGGCAAACGCGTTATGTGTTTTGCTAAAAAATGTGTTTTTTATACTCTTGACAGTTATGCGACATGACTTGAATAGTTATGTTTTATATCATCTTGAAGCTATTATAATTATCTGTGTTTCTCGCTTATTAGAATTTTGATACCTCATACCGTTCGAAAGTTATCATCAAAAAACTGATATTTCGCTAAATCGACTCCCGTGGACTCTTGAGGAATATTACTTAAGGAATATCAATTTGTGATGGATGAATAACGAGGCGGTAACGCAACCTGCACCCTCCTCGTTATTTCTCTCACTCCGCGTCGTCATCTGTCGTCCACCTCGAATCAATCGTTCCATCGAGTCAGCATCGAGTAGTACAGTAAAACTTCTATGTTTCGTGCCCGGATTCGTTGCTTTCCCGCTCGTACGAGGAGTGTCGGCGGGTACCCGGGCCGGGCACGGGTACACCCACAGCCTTCTTTATTCAGATCATTCTTCTCGGATACTGCCCTTCCACTCGGGGTATGCTTCCCGTGTTAAACGATGTCCAATTATTTTAGTTCACAAAATCGCCGATGGTGCCGTTGTTTCCAGACCATGACGTCACTTTCCAAATATGTTCATGCATATCACTCTGTTTGACATGTCATGTCTGCGAAGATACGAACAACTTTGGGAATTTCTTACGAGAATTCAAATTACGCGCGCATTCAATTGGACCGTGACTGTGAGTTTACTAACTTTGTTGACAATAATATGAAGGATTTTATTAAATTATATTGCGGAATATCATCGGGACAACTTCTTGAATGATGCTTATTGCTTGGGTTAACATATATATCGTTCAAGTTTGAACCTCGGTAAGCCTGAAAGCCCTAGTCGAAATGTAAATATGACATAACCTCAATAACGTAGCAGGAAATTGAAAGATTATGATAGAATGACATTTGTTCAAAGTTGAAATTTTAGATACCAGAGTGCAGTACATACCAGACCATAACGACATTTTTCCCTGCGCGAGCAAATATGCGCGAACCCGTCAAAATAGCCGAGTGAAAGGGCAGTATAAGAAAAGAATGAATAAAGAAGGCTGTGGGTACACCACTACCCGACCCGGGTACCCGCGAGCTTTTGTTCTTCATTCTTACTGACGGATCACTTTTAAACAGAGCGCGCTTGTGTGGCGGGAAAATCCAGCTTAAACCTGCATAAGAGTACTAATTCATATTCATTCATATTTTAACTTCTGTATCTTGGTCTATAAGTACAATTTTGTAGACCTATAAAGTAACAAAAAGTTGACTTGTCTGCGGGTCTTCTAACATTTTATACATGAAAATCAGATGGATTAAAAATAAATATGCAGTCTAAATAGTTTCAAGAAAATCTGTATCGCCTCAGAACTTTTTTTTTTTTTTTAATAACATCAAAACTTGACACAAAATCATTGTTCCCCTGAATTAAGGCCAAGTATGAAAGGTAGGATCGTTAGGACGAGGCACCACAAGGGCGATCTCACCACCCCATTGTGATTATTTGAAACCAATGAACTTCAACACCAGGACTGCGCTGTCTGTGACCATAATTTTTCGCTGCAGATAAAAGTATTTCAGTTTCCGAAAGTGCGGAACACATTATAAGTAAAATCAAAACTAACATTAAAACTAACTGTAATTAGTCGAAAACAAGAGAAGACAAGTTTTCTCTTCAAAAAATAAGTGTAAGTAGTGAAAACCTTAATGAACATGCCGTTTTCTCAGTTTATTCGGGAAAAAATGCCGAAAAAAATGAATAAATTACGGTATTCTGTGTTTATACATTCTATAAATTCCTGAAGAAGAAAATGAATGAAAATAATGTAGTGGTAGTCAAGTTTTATTTCCATTAATTGTACATTACATATGACACAGTGTGAGCACAAATGACAAGGTATGAACACAAACCCTTTAGGATATATACCATTAAGGGTGTATGGAAAGGTTTTTTACCATATGTAACTTATTAAAAAATAAGTTAATAATATAATACAAGATAAATTATAATAATAATAATCATAACAAGTTGGTATAATATACTGACATGTATATTATGCACCTTCTGATGTGCATATACTGTGCATATAGTGATGTACATATAACATATACATGATGAAGCACTGTTCAATGGACACTCTGTCACATGACATCACTTACATTTCACACTTAGGGGACGTCCATGAATTGTCACACTTTTTTAGGCCACTTTGAACCCCCCCCCCTCCCTTCCATTTCACAGTTGGTCACAAAACCTATTACCAACTCCCCCTTT
Source organism: Brachyptera risi (assembly GCA_964007535.1). NCBI lineage: Eukaryota > Metazoa > Arthropoda > Insecta > Plecoptera > Taeniopterygidae > Brachyptera > Brachyptera risi. Next base: position 1,920 of record CAXFZR010000147.1, on the reverse strand, counting down.
AAATACGTCACAAATTCTCAATCCCCCCCTCTAACAATAAATAAATTCTCTAACAAAAAAAGATTGAATAAATTCATATTGAATATTAATTGAATATATATTTAATATAATTTGAAAAAATAAATTCTCCATCAAAAAAAAATTGAAATCAACAGGCGGCAAAGATACAATAAACTAATTAAATCAAAATATTCATTTCTTAATGTTTGCTCTTTGAACAGTCAAATTTGAAAATTATTTGATATTGGGCATCTGCTTTTTCTAGGGTGGGTATAAATATAAGAATAGCTATAAGAATGGCGCCAAATACATAGAACAAAAAAATGGTACGCCACACAGTTGCCTCCCCCCCCCCTCCCCCCCCCAAAGTAACACCATGTCACAAATCTTGACCCCCCCCCCTAAGCTGTGACGTGATTTATTGACGTCCCCTCACATAAATAGGCCTACATTTTCTCTTACCATCATACATTCTAATGATAACAGTGATGATATTGGAAATAATTAAAATAATAATTACAATGGAACGATAATAATAACTGTAATAATGATAAAAATGGAAAAAAGGATCTTCCTGAAAATTTCAAATCCAAATTATAATAGTTATTTGAAGAATATTCCTCTTCCCCTTACTTTCCCTGTTCCCCTTATTACTATTCCACTTCATAGTAACACATTCTTGCCTTTTTCAGTTTGCAAACCGACAAAATGTTGGAAGGCTGTGATTCCTTAGGCCTACTATTGATTGGGTAAAAACTTACTTCAACCCAGTGTCGGTTTAGGGTTGCGAGGGGGGAGGGGGGGGGGTTGCTAGTAGTATTATAGTGGTAGTAAATAACTAGGGATTTAGATTGAAACTGGATTGTGCGTATAGTATGTATATACAGTGGGAAGGAGTGAGAGAGAACGTGAACTGTATAGTGTGTGTGAAAGAGAGAGTGAGAGAGAGAGAGAGAGAGAGGGAGAGAGAGAGAGAGAGAGAGAGAGAAAGAGAGAGAGAGAATGTGAACGGTATATATAAAGAGAACATGTATATATATAGAGACGACATGTATATTTAGTGAGAAAGGACTTGAGTGTGTAAGAGAGAGAGAGATAGAGATAGAACCGGTCGTGCCCAGCTAGTGTCTGGGTCAAGGTCGGCCGCGGGCCGCGCGCAACACCGACCTATCTGCCCCAGCTGGCTGACGGCCGGGCGGGTGGCCTACGGGCCAGGGGTAGTGCATTGATTCGTGATTTACGCACCTAGCAAGGTTAGGCCGACAGCCGAGGGAGCTCACTTGGATCCAATACCCTTTCCTTTTCCCTCCAAGAACATCGACACTTGGTACACAATCATTGTTCCCGAATAAGGTCATGGAGGAAAGGTATATATGTTCATATATATATATATATATATATATATATATATATATATATATATATATATATATATATATATATATATATATATATATATATATATATATATATACACACATATATATATATATATATCTATATATATATATATATATATATATATATATATATATATATATATATATATATATATATATAAATATATATATATATAAATATATATATATATATATATAAATATATATTTATATATATATATATATATATATATATATATATACATATGTATATATATATATATATATATTTATATATATATATATATATATATATATATATATATATATATATATATATATGTATATATATATATATATATATATATATATATATATATATATATAAATATATATATATATATATAAATATATATATATATATATAAATATATATATATATATATATAAATATATATTTATATATATATATATATATATATATATATATATATATATATATATATATATATATATATGTATATATATATATATAAATATA
>CAXFZR010000146.1:0-17747 GCA_964007535.1 Brachyptera risi | reverse complement strand
ACGTGCCTTAACCGGTGTAAATTCTATCCATTAAATGGCCATGAGACCAGCACTGTTAGCTCAGTGGTAACGTGCTTGCTTCAGGTGACGGGGAGATGAGGGCAGATCGGGCCTCTGTTCGATTGTCATTGCCGCCCAAATACACAAGGGTTTCCCGTGTTTATTTCTGTACCTAGATCAATGATGGGATGGTTCCTCGATAAAGGTCACGCTTACTTCCCAACTATTCTTTCCGCTACCTTATAGAAACCTTCATCTCATCATTTTCATTGCATTTTCATTGCAAAAGCATTTTCATGCTTTTATTGTTTGTTCAACGACCCCAACAACAGCTGGGTTCTCCGGGGGTACGGATGAGTAGGTGATAATGGAACTATGAAGTGATGATAAGTGAAAGGACGTTCACAACAACCCATGCCTTATGCGGGACTCGAACCCACGCTCGGTGCCTCAGCTGACTCAGCGACGGAGAGACTTTCATTTCTTCTTGATCAAATTAGGTCCAAGTTGGAGCCTCTGTTAGCCACTCAGCCATGGGCTTGACGAAAATGTAAGTTGACTCCTCATTCGAAAATTGCTCTTTAAATGAGAAAAAATTGAGTATTTATTGTAGATAGCAATACGTTTCGATGTCAGGAGTATTGCTTGTCTGAGAATGGATGATAGTTGAAGCGTATAGAGTGTTCCACGCTGAAGGTAACATCACGAAACGCTCTCAAACACAATATGGTCTTTGAAGGCTATGAAAACAATACTATTCAACAAGTAGATTATTATGAGGGTATTTTTACTGAAATATCCACTCGTTTAATGTTGTAACTTTGTCACTGGTAACCTGTGTAACTATTCACCCACAACAGCCTTACCTGCAACTTTTCTGCCCAATGTGAAATTATCATTATATCATCACAAGCTGCAGATAGAATACACGAGAGATAGAATGCAATAATCAGAAGGTAGATGGTTTGTTAAACAGTTATCCAAGAGACCGGGATTCGATTCCCGCCATGGTCGATTCGATTCGACCATCTTCAAAGATTTGCGTTGTTTCTTTTTGCCGTGTACGAGACTTTCGGGATGATACTTGATACAAAGTCACGACCGACTCCTTCCGTCGTTCTTCTTTTTATTTCCAAGGCTGACATATTCAGTAATCATTTTATAGTAATACAAATTGTACAAGTAGACCTATAATTACAAAAATATACATTATACAATAAATATTTCTTACTCATGTAATTATAAAGTCTTATAGACTCATAATTAAGTATTGGAATTTGTCAGTACAATAAAGTGAAATAATGAATATTTATTTGATGAAGATAGTATAGTATATACTATAGTATGACTATGGAATAGTCTCATCGGAATAAAGAGGATTATTCAATATTCTCATATTGTTTACAAACATGAATACAATAAATCAATATAAAATCATGAAAATGAATATCTCATTTTGGGTGACATTGGAATCTGACCATTCATTGTTTTTTCATGGCCACCATGGTCACCGAGCTCATATGGTCACCGCTATGGTCACGCTATGGTCGCCGAGCTCATATGGTCACCGCTATGGTCACGCTATGGTCACCGAGCTCATGTGGTCACCGAGTACCCAGACTATCTGATTGACAACCATATATAGATCTATTACGATTACCAGAAGACATGCAATTAACGATCGATTCTATTACCAACCTCACGAAGTTTCCAACATATCTGCGCCCAGAAACGCAGCGTGTGCTCAGCCCATGTTCAAATTATGATTAACCAGGAGTACCAATTGAACGATTATTTTCACCGACCCATGTAATTTTCGTTAGGTTCTCGTTACATAAATCACATTCCTTCTGCATTCTGGTAATATATGATTACCAGTGTCTGTCTTACACATCATACCGAGTCTATATTTATAATTAAATGTTTCGAACGTGGACGTTTTAAATATAGACATGTCACTCCGAGGGAAGGTGACTCACATAATGGTCAGTGGGGAAGAAATGGGAAGAAGCCAAATAGAACATTCTTCTCAGTTCAGTCGAATCTTGGCCCGGAGGTGGAAACCATCCGTTAGAAGAATACAGTTATTAACCTGAAATGTTGATTGATTCATTTGGGCTGAGAACCCCAGAAGTTGGAACAGTTGAATATCAGTTATTTGGTTAGAACTTGAGAACGATTTGAGTATAAATAATCTCATTTGAGAAATAGGGCTTAATTAGAACCTACTAGATTGTAATGGAAATGGATCGGCGAACTGTTACTTTGGTCAAAGTAACGTTCTCTTTCTCTGTATGTCTCTGTCTCTCTCTCTCTCTCTGTATATATATATATATATATATATATATATATATATATATATACACATACAGAGAGAGAGAGAGAGAGAGAGAGAGAGAGAGAGAGAGAGAGAGAGAGAGAGAGAGAGACAGAGAGAGAGAGAGAGAGAGAGAGAGAGAGAGAGAGAGAGAGAGAGAGAGAATTTTCTCACGTGATTTGATGATATATCTGCGAAACGTGAATTTGAATGTTTAGGATGAAATTAACAAATTCTCTCTCTCTCTCTCTCTCTCTCTCTCTCTCTCTCTCTCTCTCTCTCTCTCTCTCTCTCTCTCTCTCTCTCTCTCTCTCTCTCTTTCTCTATTCTCGATTCCAATCTTCAAAATACATCGCAACCCTAAAACCAGACTCTGATGAATAATTACGATATTTATTCCCCTAATTTCAGAGAAAACTAGGAATCGTCACCCTAATTTCCGAATTATTATGGATATGTCTGTCTTCCATGAGACCATGAGTCCTGCAGGACGACGTGGGCATTACTCGTGGGCATTGTCTTCCATGACACTATGAGTCCTGCAGGACGACGTGGGCATTACTCGTGGGCATTGTCTTCCGTGAGACCATGAGTCCTGCAGGACGACGTGGGCATTACTCGTGGGCATTGTCTTCCATGAGACCATGAGTCCTGCAGGACGACGTGGGCATTACTCGTGGGCATTGTCTTCCATGAGACCATGAGTCCTGCAGGACGACGTGGGCATTACTCGTGGGCATTGTCTTCCATGAGACCATGAGTCCTGCAGGACGACGTGGGCATTACTCGTGGGCATTGTCTTCCATGAGACCATGAGTCCTGCAGGACGACGTGGGCATTACTCGTGGGCATTGTCTTCCATGAGACCATGAGTCCTGCAGGACGACGTGGGCATTACTCGTGGGCATTGTCTTCCATGAGACCATGAGTCCTGCAGGACGACGTGGGCATTACTCGTGGGCATTGTCTTCCATGAGACCATGAGTCCTGCAGGACGACGTGGGCATTACTCGTGGGCATTGTCTTCCATGAGACCATGAGTCCTGCAGGACGACGTGGGCATTACTCGTGGGCATTGTCTTCCATGAGACCATGAGTCCTGCAGGACGACGTGGGCATTACTCGTGGGCATTGTCTTCCATGAGACCATGAGTCCTGCAGGACGACGTGGGCATTACTCGTGGGCATTGTCTTCCATGAGACCATGAGTCCTGCAGGACGACGTGGGCATTACTCGTGGGCATTGTCTTCCATGAGACCATGAGTCCTGCAGGACGACGTGGGCATTACTCGTGGGCATTGTCTTCCATGAGACCATGAGTCCTGCAGGACGACGTGGGCATTACTCGTGGGCATTGTCTTCCATGAGACCATGAGTCCTGCAGGACGACGTGGGCATTACTCGTGGGCATTGTCTTCCGTGACACTATGAGTCCTGCAGGACGACGTGGGCATTACTCGTGGGCATTGTCTTCCATGAGACCATGAGTCCTGCAGGACGACGTGGGCATTACTCGTGGGCATTGTCTTCCATGAGACCATGAGTCCTGCAGGACGACGTGGGCATTACTCGTGGGCATTGTCTTCCGTGACACTATGAGTCCTGCAGGACGACGTGGGCATTACTCGTGGGCATTGTCTTCCGTGAGACCATGAGTCCTGCAGGACGACGTGGGCATTACTCGTGGGCATTGTCTTCCGTGACACTATGAGTCCTGCAGGACGACGTGGGCATTACTCGTGGGCATTGTCTTCCATGAGACCATGAGTCCTGCAGGACGACGTGGGCATTACTCGTGGGCATTGTCTTCCATGACACTATGAGTCCTGCAGGACGACGTGGGCATTACTCGTGGGCATTGTCTTCCATGAGACCATGAGTCCTGCAGGACGACGTGGGCATTGTCTTCCATGAGACCATGAGTCCTGCAGGACGACGTGGGCATTACTCGTGGGCATTGTCTTCCATGAGACCATGAGTCCTGCAGGACGACGTGGGCATTACTCGTGGGCATTGTCTTCCATGAGACCATGAGTCCTGCAGGACGACGTGGGCATTACTCGTGGGCATTGTCTTCCATGAGACCATGAGTCCTGCAGGACGACGTGGGCATTGTCTTCCATGAGACCATGAGTCCTGCAGGACGACGTGGGCATTACTCGTGGGCATTGTCTTCCATGAGACCATGAGTCCTGCAGGACGACGTGGGCATTACTCGTGGGCATTGTCTTCCATGAGACCATGAGTCCTGCAGGACGACGTGGGCATTACTCGTGGGCATTGTCTTCCATGAGACCATGAGTCCTGCAGGACGACGTGGGCATTGTCTTCCATGAGACCATGAGTCCTGCAGGACGACGTGGGCATTGTCTTCCATGAGACCATGAGTCCTGCAGGACGACGTGGGCATTACTCGTGGGCATTGTCTTCCATGAGACCATGAGTCCTGCAGGACGACGTGGGCATTACTCGTGGGCATTGTCTTCCATGAGACCATGAGTCCTGCAGGACGACGTGGGCATTACTCGTGGGCATTGTCTTCCATGAGACCATGAGTCCTGCAGGACGACGTGGGCATTGTCTTCCATGAGACCATGAGTCCTGCAGGACGACGTGGGCATTACTCGTGGGCATTGTCTTCCATGAGACCATGAGTCCTGCAGGACGACGTGGGCATTACTCGTGGGCATTGTCTTCCATGAGACCATGAGTCCTGCAGGACGACGTGGGCATTACTCGTGGGCATTGTCTTCCGTGACACTATGAGTCCTGCAGGACGACGTGGGCATTACTCGTGGGCATTGTCTTCCGTGAGACCATGAGTCCTGCAGGACGACGTGGGCATTACTCGTGGGCATTGTCTTCCGTGACACTATGAGTCCTGCAGGACGACGTGGGCATTACTCGTGGGCATTGTCTTCCATGAGACCATGAGTCCTGCAGGACGACGTGGGCATTACTCGTGGGCATTGTCTTCCATGACACTATGAGTCCTGCAGGACGACGTGGGCATTACTCGTGGGCATTGTCTTCCATGAGACCATGAGTCCTGCAGGACGACGTGGGCATTGTCTTCCATGAGACCATGAGTCCTGCAGGACGACGTGGGCATTACTCGTGGGCATTGTCTTCCATGAGACCATGAGTCCTGCAGGACGACGTGGGCATTACTCGTGGGCATTGTCTTCCATGAGACCATGAGTCCTGCAGGACGACGTGGGCATTACTCGTGGGCATTGTCTTCCATGAGACCATGAGTCCTGCAGGACGACGTGGGCATTACTCGTGGGCATTGTCTTCCATGAGACCATGAGTCCTGCAGGACGACGTGGGCATTACTCGTGGGCATTGTCTTCCGTGACACTATGAGTCCTGCAGGACGACGTGGGCATTACTCGTGGGCATTGTCTTCCATGAGACCATGAGTCCTGCAGGACGACGTGGGCATTACTCGTGGGCATTGTCTTCCATGAGACCATGAGTCCTGCAGGACGACGTGGGCATTACTCGTGGGCATTGTCTTCCGTGACACTATGAGTCCTGCAGGACGACGTGGGCATTACTCGTGGGCATTGTCTTCCGTGAGACCATGAGTCCTGCAGGACGACGTGGGCATTACTCGTGGGCATTGTCTTCCGTGACACTATGAGTCCTGCAGGACGACGTGGGCATTACTCGTGGGCATTGTCTTCCATGAGACCATGAGTCCTGCAGGACGACGTGGGCATTACTCGTGGGCATTGTCTTCCATGACACTATGAGTCCTGCAGGACGACGTGGGCATTACTCGTGGGCATTGTCTTCCATGAGACCATGAGTCCTGCAGGACGACGTGGGCATTGTCTTCCATGAGACCATGAGTCCTGCAGGACGACGTGGGCATTACTCGTGGGCATTGTCTTCCATGAGACCATGAGTCCTGCAGGACGACGTGGGCATTACTCGTGGGCATTGTCTTCCATGAGACCATGAGTCCTGCAGGACGACGTGGGCATTACTCGTGGGCATTGTCTTCCATGAGACCATGAGTCCTGCAGGACGACGTGGGCATTGTCTTCCATGAGACCATGAGTCCTGCAGGACGACGTGGGCATTACTCGTGGGCATTGTCTTCCATGAGACCATGAGTCCTGCAGGACGACGTGGGCATTACTCGTGGGCATTGTCTTCCATGAGACCATGAGTCCTGCAGGACGACGTGGGCATTACTCGTGGGCATTGTCTTCCATGAGACCATGAGTCCTGCAGGACGACGTGGGCATTGTCTTCCATGAGACCATGAGTCCTGCAGGACGACGTGGGCATTGTCTTCCATGAGACCATGAGTCCTGCAGGACGACGTGGGCATTACTCGTGGGCATTGTCTTCCATGAGACCATGAGTCCTGCAGGACGACGTGGGCATTACTCGTGGGCATTGTCTTCCATGAGACCATGAGTCCTGCAGGACGACGTGGGCATTACTCGTGGGCATTGTCTTCCATGAGACCATGAGTCCTGCAGGACGACGTGGGCATTGTCTTCCATGAGACCATGAGTCCTGCAGGACGACGTGGGCATTACTCGTGGGCATTGTCTTCCATGAGACCATGAGTCCTGCAGGACGACGTGGGCATTACTCGTGGGCATTGTCTTCCATGAGACCATGAGTCCTGCAGGACGACGTGGGCATTACTCGTGGGCATTGTCTTCCGTGACACTATGAGTCCTGCAGGACGACGTGGGCATTACTCGTGGGCATTGTCTTCCGTGAGACCATGAGTCCTGCAGGACGACGTGGGCATTACTCGTGGGCATTGTCTTCCGTGACACTATGAGTCCTGCAGGACGACGTGGGCATTACTCGTGGGCATTGTCTTCCATGAGACCATGAGTCCTGCAGGACGACGTGGGCATTACTCGTGGGCATTGTCTTCCATGACACTATGAGTCCTGCAGGACGACGTGGGCATTACTCGTGGGCATTGTCTTCCATGAGACCATGAGTCCTGCAGGACGACGTGGGCATTGTCTTCCATGAGACCATGAGTCCTGCAGGACGACGTGGGCATTACTCGTGGGCATTGTCTTCCATGAGACCATGAGTCCTGCAGGACGACGTGGGCATTACTCGTGGGCATTGTCTTCCATGAGACCATGAGTCCTGCAGGACGACGTGGGCATTACTCGTGGGCATTGTCTTCCATGAGACCATGAGTCCTGCAGGACGACGTGGGCATTGTCTTCCATGAGACCATGAGTCCTGCAGGACGACGTGGGCATTACTCGTGGGCATTGTCTTCCATGAGACCATGAGTCCTGCAGGACGACGTGGGCATTACTCGTGGGCATTGTCTTCCATGAGACCATGAGTCCTGCAGGACGACGTGGGCATTACTCGTGGGCATTGTCTTCCATGAGACCATGAGTCCTGCAGGACGACGTGGGCATTGTCTTCCATGAGACCATGAGTCCTGCAGGACGACGTGGGCATTACTCGTGGGCATTGTCTTCCGTGACACCATGAGTCCTGCAGGACGACGTGGGCATTGTCTTCCATGAGACCATGAGTCCTGCAGGACGACGTGGGCATTACTCGTGGGCATTGTCTTCCATGAGACCATGAGTCCTGCAGGACGACGTGGGCATTACTCGTGGGCATTGTCTTCCATGAGACCATGAGTCCTGCAGGACGACGTGGGCATTACTCGTGGGCATTGTCTTCCGTGAGACCATGAGTCCTGCAGGACGACGTGGGCATTACTCGTGGGCATTGTCTTCCGTGACACTATGAGTCCTGCAGGACGACGTGGGCATTACTCGTGGGCATTGTCTTCCATGAGACCATGAGTCCTGCAGGACGACGTGGGCATTACTCGTGGGCATTGTCTTCCATGACACTATGAGTCCTGCAGGACGACGTGGGCATTACTCGTGGGCATTGTCTTCCATGAGACCATGAGTCCTGCAGGACGACGTGGGCATTGTCTTCCATGAGACCATGAGTCCTGCAGGACGACGTGGGCATTACTCGTGGGCATTGTCTTCCATGAGACCATGAGTCCTGCAGGACGACGTGGGCATTACTCGTGGGCATTGTCTTCCATGAGACCATGAGTCCTGCAGGACGACGTGGGCATTACTCGTGGGCATTGTCTTCCATGAGACCATGAGTCCTGCAGGACGACGTGGGCATTGTCTTCCATGAGACCATGAGTCCTGCAGGACGACGTGGGCATTACTCGTGGGCATTGTCTTCCGTGACACCATGAGTCCTGCAGGACGACGTGGGCATTGTCTTCCATGAGACCATGAGTCCTGCAGGACGACGTGGGCATTACTCGTGGGCATTGTCTTCCGTGACACCATGAGTCCTGCAGGACGACGTAGGCATTGTCTTCCGTGACACCATGAGTCCTGCAGGTCGACGTGGGCATTGTCTTCCGTGACACCATGAGTCCTGCAGGACGACGTGGGCATTACTCGTGGGCATTGTCTTCCGTGAGACCATGAGTCCTGCAGGACGACGTGGGCATTACTCGTGGGCATTGTCTTCCGTGAGACCATGAGTCCTGCAGGACGACGTGGGCATTACTCGTGGGCATTGTCTTCCGTGAGACCATGAGTCCTGCAGGACGACGTGGGCATTACTCGTGGGCATTGTCTTCCGTGAGACCATGAGTCCTGCAGGACGACGTGGGCATTACTCGTGGGCATTGTCTTCCGTGAGACCATGAGTCCTGCAGGACGACGTGGGCATTACTCGTGGGCATTGTCTTCCGTGAGACCATGAGTCCTGCAGGACGACGTGGGCATTACTCGTGGGCATTGTCTTCCGTGAGACCATGAGTCCTGCAGGACGACGTGGGCATTACTCGTGGGCATTGTCTTCCGTGAGACCATGAGTCCTGCAGGACGACGTGGGCATTACTCGTGGGCATTGTCTTCCGTGAGACCATGAGTCCTGCAGGACGACGTGGGCATTACTCGTGGGCATTGTCTTCCGTGAGACCATGAGTCCTGCAGGACGACGTGGGCATTACTCGTGGGCATTGTCTTCCGTGAGACCATGAGTCCTGCAGGACGACGTGGGCATTACTCGTGGGCATTGTCTTCCGTGAGACCATGAGTCCTGCAGGACGACGTGGGCATTACTCGTGGGCATTGTCTTCCGTGAGACCATGAGTCCTGCAGGACGACGTGGGCATCACTCGTGGGCATTGTCTTCCGTGAGACCATGAGTCCTGCAGGACGACGTGGGCATTACTCGTGGGCATTGTCTTCCGTGAGACCATGAGTCCTGCAGGACGACGTGGGCATTACTCGTGGGCATTGTCTTCCGTGAGACCATGAGTCCTGCAGGACGACGTGGGCATTACTCGTGGGCATTGTCTTCCATGAGACCATGAGTCCTGCAGGACGACGTGGGCATTACTCGTGGGCATTGTCTTCCATGAGACCATGAGTCCTGCAGGACGACGTGGGCATTACTCGTGGGCATTGTCTTCCATGAGACCATGAGTCCTGCAGGACGACGTGGGCATTACTCGTGGGCATTGTCTTCCATGAGACCATGAGTCCTGCAGGACGACGTGGGCATTACTCGTGGGCATTGTCTTCCATGAGACCATGAGTCCTGCAGGACGACGTGGGCATTACTCGTGGGCATTGTCTTCCATGAGACCATGAGTCCTGCAGGACGACGTGGGCATTACTCGTGGGCATTGTCTTCCATGAGACCATGAGTCCTGCAGGACGACGTGGGCATTACTCGTGGGCATTGTCTTCCATGAGACCATGAGTCCTGCAGGACGACGTGGGCATTACTCGTGGGCATTGTCTTCCATGAGACCATGAGTCCTGCAGGACGACGTGGGCATTACTCGTGGGCATTGTCTTCCATGAGACCATGAGTCCTGCAGGACGACGTGGGCATTACTCGTGGGCATTGTCTTCCATGAGACCATGAGTCCTGCAGGACGACGTGGGCATTACTCGTGGGCATTGTCTTCCATGAGACCATGAGTCCTGCAGGACGACGTGGGCATTACTCGTGGGCATTGTCTTCCATGAGACCATGAGTCCTGCAGGACGACGTGGGCATTACTCGTGGGCATTGTCTTCCGTGACACTATGAGTCCTGCAGGACGACGTGGGCATTACTCGTGGGCATTGTCTTCCATGAGACCATGAGTCCTGCAGGACGACGTGGGCATTACTCGTGGGCATTGTCTTCCATGAGACCATGAGTCCTGCAGGACGACGTGGGCATTACTCGTGGGCATTGTCTTCCGTGACACTATGAGTCCTGCAGGACGACGTGGGCATTACTCGTGGGCATTGTCTTCCGTGAGACCATGAGTCCTGCAGGACGACGTGGGCATTACTCGTGGGCATTGTCTTCCGTGACACTATGAGTCCTGCAGGACGACGTGGGCATTACTCGTGGGCATTGTCTTCCATGAGACCATGAGTCCTGCAGGACGACGTGGGCATTACTCGTGGGCATTGTCTTCCATGACACTATGAGTCCTGCAGGACGACGTGGGCATTACTCGTGGGCATTGTCTTCCATGAGACCATGAGTCCTGCAGGACGACGTGGGCATTGTCTTCCATGAGACCATGAGTCCTGCAGGACGACGTGGGCATTACTCGTGGGCATTGTCTTCCATGAGACCATGAGTCCTGCAGGACGACGTGGGCATTACTCGTGGGCATTGTCTTCCATGAGACCATGAGTCCTGCAGGACGACGTGGGCATTACTCGTGGGCATTGTCTTCCATGAGACCATGAGTCCTGCAGGACGACGTGGGCATTGTCTTCCATGAGACCATGAGTCCTGCAGGACGACGTGGGCATTACTCGTGGGCATTGTCTTCCATGAGACCATGAGTCCTGCAGGACGACGTGGGCATTACTCGTGGGCATTGTCTTCCATGAGACCATGAGTCCTGCAGGACGACGTGGGCATTACTCGTGGGCATTGTCTTCCATGAGACCATGAGTCCTGCAGGACGACGTGGGCATTGTCTTCCATGAGACCATGAGTCCTGCAGGACGACGTGGGCATTGTCTTCCATGAGACCATGAGTCCTGCAGGACGACGTGGGCATTACTCGTGGGCATTGTCTTCCATGAGACCATGAGTCCTGCAGGACGACGTGGGCATTACTCGTGGGCATTGTCTTCCATGAGACCATGAGTCCTGCAGGACGACGTGGGCATTACTCGTGGGCATTGTCTTCCATGAGACCATGAGTCCTGCAGGACGACGTGGGCATTGTCTTCCATGAGACCATGAGTCCTGCAGGACGACGTGGGCATTACTCGTGGGCATTGTCTTCCATGAGACCATGAGTCCTGCAGGACGACGTGGGCATTACTCGTGGGCATTGTCTTCCATGAGACCATGAGTCCTGCAGGACGACGTGGGCATTACTCGTGGGCATTGTCTTCCGTGACACTATGAGTCCTGCAGGACGACGTGGGCATTACTCGTGGGCATTGTCTTCCGTGAGACCATGAGTCCTGCAGGACGACGTGGGCATTACTCGTGGGCATTGTCTTCCGTGACACTATGAGTCCTGCAGGACGACGTGGGCATTACTCGTGGGCATTGTCTTCCATGAGACCATGAGTCCTGCAGGACGACGTGGGCATTACTCGTGGGCATTGTCTTCCATGACACTATGAGTCCTGCAGGACGACGTGGGCATTACTCGTGGGCATTGTCTTCCATGAGACCATGAGTCCTGCAGGACGACGTGGGCATTGTCTTCCATGAGACCATGAGTCCTGCAGGACGACGTGGGCATTACTCGTGGGCATTGTCTTCCATGAGACCATGAGTCCTGCAGGACGACGTGGGCATTACTCGTGGGCATTGTCTTCCATGAGACCATGAGTCCTGCAGGACGACGTGGGCATTACTCGTGGGCATTGTCTTCCATGAGACCATGAGTCCTGCAGGACGACGTGGGCATTACTCGTGGGCATTGTCTTCCATGAGACCATGAGTCCTGCAGGACGACGTGGGCATTACTCGTGGGCATTGTCTTCCGTGACACTATGAGTCCTGCAGGACGACGTGGGCATTACTCGTGGGCATTGTCTTCCATGAGACCATGAGTCCTGCAGGACGACGTGGGCATTACTCGTGGGCATTGTCTTCCATGAGACCATGAGTCCTGCAGGACGACGTGGGCATTACTCGTGGGCATTGTCTTCCGTGACACTATGAGTCCTGCAGGACGACGTGGGCATTACTCGTGGGCATTGTCTTCCGTGAGACCATGAGTCCTGCAGGACGACGTGGGCATTACTCGTGGGCATTGTCTTCCGTGACACTATGAGTCCTGCAGGACGACGTGGGCATTACTCGTGGGCATTGTCTTCCATGAGACCATGAGTCCTGCAGGACGACGTGGGCATTACTCGTGGGCATTGTCTTCCATGACACTATGAGTCCTGCAGGACGACGTGGGCATTACTCGTGGGCATTGTCTTCCATGAGACCATGAGTCCTGCAGGACGACGTGGGCATTGTCTTCCATGAGACCATGAGTCCTGCAGGACGACGTGGGCATTACTCGTGGGCATTGTCTTCCATGAGACCATGAGTCCTGCAGGACGACGTGGGCATTACTCGTGGGCATTGTCTTCCATGAGACCATGAGTCCTGCAGGACGACGTGGGCATTACTCGTGGGCATTGTCTTCCATGAGACCATGAGTCCTGCAGGACGACGTGGGCATTGTCTTCCATGAGACCATGAGTCCTGCAGGACGACGTGGGCATTACTCGTGGGCATTGTCTTCCATGAGACCATGAGTCCTGCAGGACGACGTGGGCATTACTCGTGGGCATTGTCTTCCATGAGACCATGAGTCCTGCAGGACGACGTGGGCATTACTCGTGGGCATTGTCTTCCATGAGACCATGAGTCCTGCAGGACGACGTGGGCATTGTCTTCCATGAGACCATGAGTCCTGCAGGACGACGTGGGCATTGTCTTCCATGAGACCATGAGTCCTGCAGGACGACGTGGGCATTACTCGTGGGCATTGTCTTCCATGAGACCATGAGTCCTGCAGGACGACGTGGGCATTACTCGTGGGCATTGTCTTCCATGAGACCATGAGTCCTGCAGGACGACGTGGGCATTACTCGTGGGCATTGTCTTCCATGAGACCATGAGTCCTGCAGGACGACGTGGGCATTGTCTTCCATGAGACCATGAGTCCTGCAGGACGACGTGGGCATTACTCGTGGGCATTGTCTTCCATGAGACCATGAGTCCTGCAGGACGACGTGGGCATTACTCGTGGGCATTGTCTTCCATGAGACCATGAGTCCTGCAGGACGACGTGGGCATTACTCGTGGGCATTGTCTTCCGTGACACTATGAGTCCTGCAGGACGACGTGGGCATTACTCGTGGGCATTGTCTTCCGTGAGACCATGAGTCCTGCAGGACGACGTGGGCATTACTCGTGGGCATTGTCTTCCGTGACACTATGAGTCCTGCAGGACGACGTGGGCATTACTCGTGGGCATTGTCTTCCATGAGACCATGAGTCCTGCAGGACGACGTGGGCATTACTCGTGGGCATTGTCTTCCATGACACTATGAGTCCTGCAGGACGACGTGGGCATTACTCGTGGGCATTGTCTTCCATGAGACCATGAGTCCTGCAGGACGACGTGGGCATTGTCTTCCATGAGACCATGAGTCCTGCAGGACGACGTGGGCATTACTCGTGGGCATTGTCTTCCATGAGACCATGAGTCCTGCAGGACGACGTGGGCATTACTCGTGGGCATTGTCTTCCATGAGACCATGAGTCCTGCAGGACGACGTGGGCATTACTCGTGGGCATTGTCTTCCATGAGACCATGAGTCCTGCAGGACGACGTGGGCATTGTCTTCCATGAGACCATGAGTCCTGCAGGACGACGTGGGCATTACTCGTGGGCATTGTCTTCCATGAGACCATGAGTCCTGCAGGACGACGTGGGCATTACTCGTGGGCATTGTCTTCCATGAGACCATGAGTCCTGCAGGACGACGTGGGCATTACTCGTGGGCATTGTCTTCCATGAGACCATGAGTCCTGCAGGACGACGTGGGCATTGTCTTCCATGAGACCATGAGTCCTGCAGGACGACGTGGGCATTACTCGTGGGCATTGTCTTCCGTGACACCATGAGTCCTGCAGGACGACGTGGGCATTGTCTTCCATGAGACCATGAGTCCTGCAGGACGACGTGGGCATTACTCGTGGGCATTGTCTTCCATGAGACCATGAGTCCTGCAGGACGACGTGGGCATTACTCGTGGGCATTGTCTTCCATGAGACCATGAGTCCTGCAGGACGACGTGGGCATTACTCGTGGGCATTGTCTTCCGTGAGACCATGAGTCCTGCAGGACGACGTGGGCATTACTCGTGGGCATTGTCTTCCGTGACACTATGAGTCCTGCAGGACGACGTGGGCATTACTCGTGGGCATTGTCTTCCATGAGACCATGAGTCCTGCAGGACGACGTGGGCATTACTCGTGGGCATTGTCTTCCATGACACTATGAGTCCTGCAGGACGACGTGGGCATTACTCGTGGGCATTGTCTTCCATGAGACCATGAGTCCTGCAGGACGACGTGGGCATTGTCTTCCATGAGACCATGAGTCCTGCAGGACGACGTGGGCATTACTCGTGGGCATTGTCTTCCATGAGACCATGAGTCCTGCAGGACGACGTGGGCATTACTCGTGGGCATTGTCTTCCATGAGACCATGAGTCCTGCAGGACGACGTGGGCATTACTCGTGGGCATTGTCTTCCATGAGACCATGAGTCCTGCAGGACGACGTGGGCATTGTCTTCCATGAGACCATGAGTCCTGCAGGACGACGTGGGCATTACTCGTGGGCATTGTCTTCCGTGACACCATGAGTCCTGCAGGACGACGTGGGCATTGTCTTCCATGAGACCATGAGTCCTGCAGGACGACGTGGGCATTACTCGTGGGCATTGTCTTCCGTGACACCATGAGTCCTGCAGGACGACGTAGGCATTGTCTTCCGTGACACCATGAGTCCTGCAGGTCGACGTGGGCATTGTCTTCCGTGACACCATGAGTCCTGCAGGACGACGTGGGCATTACTCGTGGGCATTGTCTTCCGTGAGACCATGAGTCCTGCAGGACGACGTGGGCATTACTCGTGGGCATTGTCTTCCGTGAGACCATGAGTCCTGCAGGACGACGTGGGCATTACTCGTGGGCATTGTCTTCCGTGAGACCATGAGTCCTGCAGGACGACGTGGGCATTACTCGTGGGCATTGTCTTCCGTGAGACCATGAGTCCTGCAGGACGACGTGGGCATTACTCGTGGGCATTGTCTTCCGTGAGACCATGAGTCCTGCAGGACGACGTGGGCATTACTCGTGGGCATTGTCTTCCGTGAGACCATGAGTCCTGCAGGACGACGTGGGCATTACTCGTGGGCATTGTCTTCCGTGAGACCATGAGTCCTGCAGGACGACGTGGGCATTACTCGTGGGCATTGTCTTCCGTGAGACCATGAGTCCTGCAGGACGACGTGGGCATTACTCGTGGGCATTGTCTTCCGTGAGACCATGAGTCCTGCAGGACGACGTGGGCATTACTCGTGGGCATTGTCTTCCGTGAGACCATGAGTCCTGCAGGACGACGTGGGCATTACTCGTGGGCATTGTCTTCCGTGAGACCATGAGTCCTGCAGGACGACGTGGGCATTACTCGTGGGCATTGTCTTCCGTGAGACCATGAGTCCTGCAGGACGACGTGGGCATTACTCGTGGGCATTGTCTTCCGTGAGACCATGAGTCCTGCAGGACGACGTGGGCATCACTCGTGGGCATTGTCTTCCGTGAGACCATGAGTCCTGCAGGACGACGTGGGCATTACTCGTGGGCATTGTCTTCCGTGAGACCATGAGTCCTGCAGGACGACGTGGGCATTACTCGTGGGCATTGTCTTCCGTGAGACCATGAGTCCTGCAGGACGACGTGGGCATCACTCGTGGGCATTGTCTTCCGTGAGACCATGAGTCCTGCAGGACGACGTGGGCATTACTCGTGGGCATTGTCTTCCGTGAGACCATGAGTCCTGCAGGACGACGTGGGCATTACTCGTGGGCATTGTCTTCCATGAGACCATGAGTCCTGCAGGACGACGTGGGCATTACTCGTGGGCATTGTCTTCCGTGAGACCATGAGTCCTGCAGGACGACGTGGGCATTACTCGTGGGCATTGTCTTCCGTGAGACCATGAGTCCTGCAGGACGACGTGGGCATTACTCGTGGGCATTGTCTTCCGTGAGACCATGAGTCCTGCAGGACGACGTGGGCATTACTCGTGGGCATTGTCTTCCGTGAGACCATGAGTCCTGCAGGACGACGTGGGCATCACTCGTGGGCATTGTCTTCCGTGAGACCATGAGTCCTGCAGGACGACGTGGGCATTACTCGTGGGCATTGTCTTCCATGAGACCATGAGTCCTGCAGGACGACGTGGGCATTACTCGTGGGCATTGTCTTCCGTGACACCATGAGTCCTGCAGGACGACGTAGGTATTACTGATTCTGTACAGAAGCATCAATAGATTCGAGTAATGTTCACGTCACGACTCAGAAGAAGCCGTGTCCTGGAAGACGAATAATGCATTGATAATTTATGCATTACAGATGAGGATTTCTGGTTATCTATGAAATCACTGAGATGTAAATCGTCGTTATGCATCACAATCTCGTTTCGATGTTGTGAAGTCAAGGTACTTGTAAATATAGCTTCAAAATGCACCTTTTTTCTTTTTCTTCTCCTCTTTTAATAATCGATTCATTTGTTTTGTCTATTTTCAAACATGCAAACCTTTGTCAAATCTGTTAAATGTTTTTTTGTGAATAACCATAATGAGTATCATGAACTTGGTAACAGGTTTGAATGCCTATACAAAACACACAAAACTGTACAGAATTTTAATTTCAATTTTAATTATTAAATCATTAAAAATAAGATAGTCTACACATGTGAGGAACTTTATATTGTTTCGAAGTAGCCTCAACTTCAAGCCTGCTTATACGAGAAGTTTGATTTACTATACGCTTTTATGAACTTGTAGGCCTAACAATAATGTATGTACTCAATATTGAGACAGAAGGCTATGGCTATTTTGTGTGTGTTGAATTCCTTGATCACAGGAGCATGATGGTGTGAAGGACAATGCAATCTCTGAGATGAGTGACTTTCAATCAACACCATCTTGAAATAACTTTGATCAAAAAGTACAAGAAAAAATCACCAAACATGTACAAATTCAAATGAAATACTTCTAGTATTCACAGTGATATAATCCTTCATACTTTCACTCTAAGATGTCTAGCAAACAGAATATGACTAAAATCAGCA
>CAXFZR010000145.1:0-19220 GCA_964007535.1 Brachyptera risi | reverse complement strand
ATATATATATATATATATATATATATATATATATATATATATATATATATATATATATATATATATATATATATATATATATATATATATATATATATATATATATATATATATATATATATATATATATATATATATATATATATATATATATATATATATATATTCATATATATAAATATGGATATATGTATATGAATATATATATATATATATATATATATATATATATATATACATATATATATATATATATATATATATATATATATATATATATATATATATTTATATATATATATAAATATATATATATATACATATAGATATATATATATATATATATATATATATATATATATATATATATATATATATATATATATATATATATTTATATATTCATATATATATATATATATATATATATATATATATATATATATATATATATATATATATATATATATATATTTATATATACATATATATATATATATATATATATATAAATTCATTCATATGAATATATATATATATATATATATATATATATATATATATATATATATATATATATATATATATATATATATATATATATATATATATATATATATATATATATATATATATATATATATATATATATATATATATATATATATATATATATATATATATATATATATATATATATATATATATATATATATATATATATATATATATATATATATATATATATATATATATATATATATATATATATATATATATATATATATATATATATATATATATATATGGGCATAGACCTGTAGAAAATATTTCAAATTCAAGACTCCATACTGTTCGATATAATACCAACTATAATGGGAGTGAGCTTGGGTTCATTGCGAAATACTTCCTACAATAGGCCACGGAGGCACGAACTCTTCCTTCCCACAATCCTTCCCATAACTTAAGAAACCATCATCTCTTCATTCAGTCTAAGTAGGCCCATATGTATTGTTGGTCTGTATCTTGGTCTTCTTTCTTAGTCTCATTTCTCCACTGTCATAAGGTAGTAGTCTGTCATAGTGTATAGCAAGGCTAGTTGTGAGCCGAATAACTTCTTGAATGATAAATGAATATCGAACGCCCGGTTCCAACGAGTCCGGTTGGGGACTGTTAACATGAATCATTCAACTGGGGCCTCTCAAGTGATACCGGCTGGTCAATTCTGTCGTTCCATCTCTCTCGTCTTCATCCCCTTCTTCCATCTTCAGTGATGTTTCCGTTCAGCCCAAAATCTTCCCATACACCTTTTCTTCTCCTCACGCTTCCACTCATCTGGTCCAACCATCGTCCTCTTGGTCTTTCATCTTTAGTGGTGTTTCCGTTCAGCCCACAATCTTCCCATACACCTTCTCTCCTCCTCACGCTTCCAATCATCTGGTCCAACCATCTTCCTCTTGGTCTTCCATCTTCAGTGGTGTGTCCGTTCAGCCCACAATCTTCCCATACACCATCTCTTCTCCTCACGCTCCCACTCATCTGGTCCAACCAACTTCCTCTTGGTCTTCATCCCCTTCTTCCATCTTTAGTGGTGTTTCTCGTTCAGCCCACAATCTTCCCATACACCTTCTCTTCTCACGCTCCCACTCATCTGGTCCAACCATCTCCCTCTTGGTCTTCCATCTTTGGCGGTGTTTCCGTTCAGCCCACAATCTTCCCATACACATTCTCTCCTCCTCACGCTTCCACTCATCTGGTCCAACCATCTTCCTCCTGGTCTTCCATCTTCAGTGGTATTTCCGTTCAGCCCACAATCTTCCCATACACCTTCTCTCCTCCTCACGCTTCCACTCATCTGGTCCAACCAACTTCCTCTTGGTCTTCATCCCTTTCTTCCATCTTTAGTGGTTTTTCCCGTTCAGCCCACAATCTTCCTATACACCTTCTCTTCTCCTCACGCTTCCACTCATCTGGTCCAACCATCTTCCTCTTGGTCTTCCAACTTTAGTGGTGTTTCCGTTCAGCTCACAATCTTCCCATACACCTTCTCTTCTCCTCACGCTTCGACTAATCTGGTCCAACCATCTTCACATTGGTCTTCCATCTTTCGTGGTGTTTCCGTTCAGCCCACAATCTTCCATACACCTTCTCTTCTCCTCACGCCTCCAATCATTTGGTCCAACCATCTTCCTCTTGGTCTTCCATCTTCAGTGGTGTTTCCGTTCAGCCCACAATATTCATATACACCTTCTCTTCTCCTCACGCTTCCACTCATCTGGTCCAACCATCTTCCTCTTGGTCTTCCATCCTCAGTGGTGTTTCCGTTCAGCCCACAATCTTCCCATACACCTTCTCTTCGCCTCACGCTTCCACTTATCTGGTCCAACCATCTTTCTCTTGGTCTTCCATCTTTAGTGGTGTTTCCGTTCAGCCCACAATCTTCCCATACACCTTCTCTTCTCCTCACGCTTCCACTCATCTGGTCCAACCATCTTCCTCTTGGTCTTCCATCTTTAGTGATGTTCCCGTTCAGCCCACAATCTTCCCATACACCTTCTCCTCACGCTTCCAGTCATCTGGTCCACCCATCTTCCTCTTGGTCTTCCATCTTCAGTGGTGTTTCCGTTCAGCCCACAATCTTCCCATACACCATCTTTTCTCCTCACGCTTCCACTCATCTGGTCCAACCATCTTCCTCCTGGTCTTCCATCTTCAGTGATGTTTCCGTTCAGCCCATCATCTCCCCATACACCTTCTCTTCTCCTCACGCTTCCATCCATCTGGTCCAACCATCTTCCCCTTGGTCTTCCATCTTTAGTGATGTTTCCGTTCAGCCCACAATCTTCCCATACACCTTCTCTCCTCCTCACGCTTCCAATCATCTGGTCCAACCATCTTCCTCTTGGTCTTCCATCTTCAGTGGTGTGTCCGTTCAGCCCACAATCTTCCCATACACCATCTCTTCTCCTCACGCTCCCACTCATCTGGTCCAACCAACTTCCTCTTGGTCTTCATCCCCTTCTTCCATCTTCAGTGGTGTTTCTCGTTCAGCCCACAATCTTCCCATACACCTTCTCTTCTCACGCTCCCACTCATCTGGTCCAACCATCTTCCTCTTGGTCTTCCATCTTCAGTGGTTTTTCCGTTCAGCCCACAATCTTCCCATACACCTTCTCTTCTCCTCACGCTACCACTCATATGGTCCAACCATCTTCCTCTTGGTCTTCTTACTTCAGCTGTGTTTCCGTTCAGCCCACAATCTTCCCATACACCTCCTCCTTTCCTCACGCTTCCACTCATCTGGTCCAACCATCTTCCTCTTGGTCTTCCATCTTCAGTGGTGTTATCGTTCAGCCCACAATCTCACCATACACCTTCTCTTCCCTCACGCTCCTACTCATCTGGTGTAACCATCTTCTCTTGGTCTCTCATTTTTAGTGGTGTTTCCGTTCAGCCCACAATCTTCCCATACACCTTCTCTTCTCCTCACGTTTCCACTCATCTGGTTCAACCATCTTCCTCTTGGTCTTCCAACTTCAGTGGTGTTTCCGTTCAGCCCACAATCTTTCCATACACCTCCTCTCCTCCTCATGCTTCCACTCATCTGGTCCAACCATCTTCTTCTTGGTCTACCAACTTCAGTGGTGTTATCGTTCAGCCCACAATCTCTCCATACACCTTCTCTTCTCCACACGCTTCCACTCATCTGGTCCAACCATCTTTCTCTTGGTCTTCCATCTTCAGTCGTGTTATCGTTCAGCCCACAATCTTCCCATACACCTTCTCTTCTCCACACGCTTCCACTCATCTGGTCCAACCATCTTCCTCTTGGTCTTCCATCTTCAGTGGTGTTATCGTTCAGCCCACAATCTTCCCATACACCATCTCTTCTCCTCACGCTTCCACTCATCTGGTCCAACCATCTTCCTCTTGGTCTTCCAACTTCAGTGGTGTTTCCGTTCAGCCCACAATCTTTCCATACACCTCCTCTCCTCCTCACGCTTCCACTCATCTGGTCCAACTATCTTCCTCTTGGTCTTCCATCTTCCTCTTGGTCTTCCATCTTCAGTGGTGTTATCGTTCAGCCCACAATCTCACCATACACCTTCTCTTCCCTCACGCTCCTACTCATCTGGTGTAACCATCTTCTCTTGGTCTCTCATTTTCAGTGGTGTTTCCGTTCAGCCCACAATCTTCCCATACACCTTCTCTTCTCCACACGCTTCCACTCATCTGGTCCAACCATCTTCCTCTTGGTCTTCCATCTTCAGTGGTGTTATCGTTCAGCCCACAATCTTTCCATACACCTTCTCTTCTCCTCACGTTTCCACTCATCTGGTTCAACCATCTTCCTCTTGGTCTTCCAACTTCAGTGGTGTTTCCGTTCAGCCCACAATCTTTCCATACACCTCCTCTCCTCCTCATGCTTCCACTCATCTGGTCCAACCATCTTCCTCTTGGTCTACCAACTTCAGTGGTGGTATCGTTCAGCCCACAATCTCTCCATACACCTTCTCTTCTCCACACGCTTCCACTCATCTGGTCCAACCATCTTTCTCTTGGTCTTCCATCTTCAGTCGTGTTATCGTTCAACCCACAATCTTCCCATACACCTTCTCTTCTCCACACGCTTCCACTCATCTGGTCCAACCATCTTCCTCTTGGTCTTCCAACTTTAGTGGTATTTCCGTTCTGCCCACAATCTTCCCATACACCTTCTCTTCTCCTCACGCTTCCACTCATCTGGTTTAACCATCTTCCTCTTGGTCTTCCATCTTTAGTGGTTTTTCCGTTCAGCCCACAATCTTCCCATACACCATCTCTTCTCCTCACGCTTCCACTCATCTGGTCCAACCATCTTCCTCTTGGTCTTCCATCTTCAGTGGTGTTTCCGTTCAGCCCACAATTCTCTCATACACCTTCTCTTCGCCTCACGCTTCCACTTATCTGGTCCAACCATCTTCCTCTTGGTCTTCCAACTTTTATTCCATATAGGCCCTATATACTCTCTCGAATTCTTTTCTGGGTATATTCGTTCTGGTTCCACTCTACGCATCTGACCAAATCATGCGCAGAATTGTAACGAATGATAGCTTTATAATAATCAGAAGGAACTTGGT
Organism: Brachyptera risi; assembly: GCA_964007535.1. Classification (NCBI taxonomy): domain Eukaryota; kingdom Metazoa; phylum Arthropoda; class Insecta; order Plecoptera; family Taeniopterygidae; genus Brachyptera; species Brachyptera risi. The sequence goes on along the minus strand of CAXFZR010000145.1, from coordinate 14,100 downwards.
ATCTTCAGGATAATATGTTCCCGTGTGAACTTGATCACTTCCCTAGAGGAAAAATAGCAATTTCGTTTGACTGTAATACGGGTACACAAAATGAACGATCCCTTCTCACTCAAATGGAAGGATTCCATCTGTCCATTTTATCAATTTAATATGAAGGCCTATCAGATCCACGAGTAGACCTGAATGGAAATGAACGGAAAATTAAAAAAGAACATGATACAAATCAAAATAATGAGAAGTCTGGAAAGTACGATATGTGTGTGCTTTATTTCAGGCTTACACCAGCGCTCATCGCTCGAAGCACAAAAAATACTGTTTTGAAAATGGACGGTTAAAAATAAATTATAAAAATATAACTCATAATTATTAAATTGATTATATAACCTATCGGTATCATATACAGTAATGTGAAAACTGAAATAACGTATTGCCGAGGGCTGTGAAAGAGATAAAAACATTTTGACAATGATCGCCGTTGGAAGTGTATCATGTTATATAGGTATGGCCTCGTTGCCCGAGGTTTGCAAATGAGGATCGAAAGCATCATATTATTAATTTATATCGAATGATTCTCATCCAGTTCAGTTATTGATAATTTACTGCTTACGGTCATTCAACATGTTTTGATTTCAATGTATTTTTTAAAAAGGTGATGTTCATAAATTATTGAAAGGCCTATGAATAGGCCTATAGCTTAAACTAATGCAATAGATTGGATTATCTAAATGTCATTGTAAGAGATGTAATTTTTGTTATTTCAACTGATTTCTTCTTCTTTGCCTGCATATGGCTTATCTGCACAAAGTCGATTTATGCCGGTAGTGAAATATCAGTTTTTTGGTGATAACTTGTGAACGGTATGAGATATCATCATTCTGAAACCGAGGAAACATGTAATTTTAATAGCTTTGAAATTAATAAATAAAATCATAGGCCTATATTATTCATGTCGCATCATTTTCAAGCGTATACAGTAAAAAATGTTTCTTTTTTTAGCTGTATCAGTTCTATAATATTATTATACGATACGAGTTGAATAGTTTTAAGTTATATCATCCTGAAAATATTGGAAGTATTTATGTTTCCACTTGATTAGAATTCAGATATCTCATACCGTTCAAAATGTATCACCCATATACTGATATTTGACTAAATCGACTCCCGTGGACTCTTGTACGATCGGTATACGAACAAACTTGACCAACTGTATTACTGTAGCATGATTCATATTTCATTCAACTGTTTCTTTTCTATATTGGGTTTTAACGATACGCACTATAATGATAACTAAGATATATGGGCGTCGGATGAATGATTAATGATGAGATGAAGGTTCCTTAGGTATTGGGGAGGATAGTGGGAAGTAAGCGGTCGTGGCCTATATTGTAGGAACTATCCCGGCATAGCCTACACTATCGAGGAAATACACGAAAAACCCCTGTAAAAATGGACGGTGGCGGGGATCAAACCAGGTCCGATATGCCCCTTCACCTCTTGGATCACGTGAAGCGAGCGTGTTAGCCACTGCACTGCATGTTGCGGTTCAAACTATTACATGATATAAGAAAATAAATAGAAGTTCTGAACTGGTTACAGACGCACATTCGAAAATATGTAAGCCCATTTATTTTAATAATTCAAATCATAATTAGACGAGCTTTAGCGAGGATTCAATTTGACATACTGAAAAAAATTGGTGTTCGTTTTTATGTTTTTTTTTTTTTTTTTTTTTTTATGTTTTTTTGTCGGTTCTCCACAGGTCAAACGGCTACAGCTATCAACTTCAAACTTTTTTTCGTCATGGTTCCTCATCTAACTTAGATCTGTATAGTTTTGTGGCATTATCGGGTGGTAACTTTTTTTTATGAATTTTAGAAATTTCAAAAATCCCCATTAAAATAACCCGGAGGAAAATACTTGAAAAATCAAAATTTTTCAAGACCTCTCAAATTTTCGCCGAATATAAAGGAAACTATTAAGCACATTTTGAGAGATTTTTCGCATCAATCGGATGAGAAATAACGAAGAAAACGCATTTATAAAGCATTTTCCCATCAATTTAGGCTATTACGGGAACCAATTAAATCTATAGCAACAACTGTCACCAATTAATTCAAAACGATTGAAATGAATGAAGAGGAAGGCCGTGACATAACTGATTCTCGTAAGGTTTTTGAACGTTTGGAGTGATCCAATGTCTGTAGATGTAGATTGGGTTGACAAATTATTTTTCATTCTAGATTTCTATACCCCTAAGCTCGTCTAACAACGCGCATCCCGCGTTTTCCTAGTCATATCAAATAGGCGCCGCTATAGCTTCATTTTTTTCTATTCCAACACTGCTTATATCTTCACATTTTTTCATTTATACCGTTCAATTCATTTGTATTTCACTCTTAAACCCATACCCCCTTCCTCCTTTTCTTGCTCACACTATATTATTCAGGCTTCATGAACACATTGGCATAATGCACTACCAATAAGAATAAAAAGAATGACTGGAACTAGCTTAAAATCGTTTTTAAAAACCTAGCTCATCAATCACTGCTTTTATAGTCTCGAAGAATTTTTTAATCATACTGACTAATTGAGACTCTCAGTAAGGCAGATTATGACTTCTTCTTTCTATTGTTCATAAAATGAATTCACCTGTTATTTTATTCCATGTATGAAGAATATTCTAAAGAATATGTAGAATATTATACTGCATATGTCTATCAATATACTCCTTCACTGTATTGTATTTTATCGATTTTATTATAATTATGCTGACCTATCCAATATTACTTGTAATGCAATTGGGACCAATAAATAATAACTAACCAACTGACTGACACATTTAAATAGATTCATTCATTCATTCATTCATTCATTTTAAAATGACACCTTTATGGACCATAAATACATCAAATAAATACATAAATCCAATTCAAGAAATACTTCATCAATAAATACAGTGTTGAGGAATACTAATAATGCTATAGGTCTAAATCTTCCGGTGACTGATTTCTTTTCTTGATCGATTTTAATTTAGCCAAATATTTATTTGGAGAGCTTATATCCTAAATTTTCAAATTTAATCTGATGGCAATATAGCATATTACTGAATGTGTTGAGATCCTGGTAGTTTCCATCTTCGCCTGTGATATCGCGTTTCACAATTTCTAATTTAATCAGATTTTATCATTTTCCATGTTTCAATAACAACATAATAAAGTACATATGTGACTGATTACATGTGTTGCACCACTTCTGAGTAAACTTATTCTGAGAAAACGCAAACCTCATGAGAATAGTCCAGAAGCGAAAATTATGAAACAATATTTCCTTCGAATGAATTCAAATGGATACGGCATTGTAATAAAATGATGATACACATTATCTGATAAGTCGTTTTAGTTGGATAAATTATGACATTTTGTTTAACATCAATCAAAGCTATTTAAGCAACAAGTCTGACCAACTGAATTGTAGAGCGATAAAATTGAGGGAATAATGAAACAAGAAAGGCAGTGACATAATTGTTTTGAACTCAAGTTATGGATTATTATGTTATATTATTATTATTAGGCCTCTTATTTTCCATTACAGCTCTTTTGTAAAAGCAGAGAATCGACGAAGAATGTATGTATGATTATAGGCAAACGCGTTATGTATTGCCGCGTTGATGGATGAGCTGGAACATATCAACTTATCTATGGATTGGTTATTATTGGATGAGCGAAGACAAGACTCAATTTCGCCATACCGGAAAAAAGTGACTGTTTCTTTTTTTCGCGCTCCAAAGGTCAAACAAAAATTCAAAATCAGTTGAAACTTGGCATACACAAGTGTCATTATCTAATTCGATATTTTATAGTTTTGAGGCGCAATCGGTTGAACCAGTGGAACCACTTCTGAGAAAACTTATTTTGAAGTTTTAAAAAATCCCATTAGAATAACCAAGAGGAAAATATTCGTAAAATAATTTTTATTCGAGACATTTCAAACTCTCAGAAATTTTTAATATTCTAATGATACACATTATTCCAAATTTCACTCAAATCGAATCAGCCGTTTTGATGTAAAAACATATATGATGTAATTTTGGTGAATCACTCAAAGCTATTGAGATATCAATTAAATCCAAGCCACAGGTGTCACCTCTTAACTGTAAACAATTGAAACAAAAGCCTTCTTTATTATCATAGAAATCAATAATGAAAAATAAGATGGCAGTGAAGTAATGGTTTGGATCTCAAGGCGTACATATATATATGTTTTGTTGAAAGCTTTCACGACTCAATATGTGATCAATAATCAAATCTTCATGGATAATTAAAAGTCATATTCATCATTTATATATTTATTTTCATTTTTAGCCCTCGAAAATGACCACTATATTGTAGTCGAAACATCGGGCAATTAAATAAATATTTATTCGTCAACGCGACTTTTAATTATCCATGAAGATTTGATTATTAATTATTCATATATATATATATATATATATATATATATATATATATATATATATATATATATATATATATATATATATATATATATATATATATATATATATATATATATATATATATAATAACCAATCCAAAGATAAGTCGATATTTTTCAGCTCATCCATCAACGCGGCAACACATAACGCGTTTGCCTAGTATATATACACACCTTGAGATCCAAACCATTACATCACTGCCATCTCATTTCCCATTATTAATTTCTATGATTGGATGAGCGAAACGAAGACTCAATTTCACCATACCCGACAAAAAGTACTTTTTTTGTTGTTTATTTTGTTCGCGCTCCACAGGTCAGACAAAAATTCAAAATCAGTTGAAACTTGGCACACACAAGTGTCATTATCTAATTCGATACTGTAGGCCTATAGTTTTGAGGTGTGATCGGTTGAACCACTTCTGAGAAAAATCATTTCAAAGTAGAGATTTTGAAGTAGAGTAAAGAAGATTTTTTTTCAAAAATCTCATAAGAATAACCCAGAGAAAAAAATTCAGGAAAAATATTTCATCCGAGAGAATTCAAATTTTCAGAAAATTTTATCTAACTAGGCAAACGCGTTATGTGTTTCCGCGTTGATGGATGAGCTGGATCAACTTATCTTTGGATTGGTCATCATATATATATACACCTTGAGATCCAAACCATTACATCATTATTTATCTTATTTTCCCATTAATATTCCATCTTATTTTCCATTAATAATTTATATCATAATCAAGAAGGCTTCGTTTCAATCGTTCACAACCAAGTGGTGACACTTGTTGCTTTGATTCAATAAGTATTTTAATAGCTTTGAATAATTAACACAGATAACATTATATATTTTTTTACATCGAAACGGCTGATCCGATTCGAGTGAAAGTTCGGATTAATGTGTATCATCATCAGATTGAAATTCTCTGAGAATTTGAATCCTCTCAGATGAAATATTTTTCACGAATGTTTTCCTCTGGGTTGTTCTAATGAGATTTTTGAAAACTTTGGAATGAGTTTTCTCAGTAGTGGTTCAACCGATCGCGCGTCAAAACTATACAGCATCAAGTCAGATAGGGGTTCATGGGTGTGCCATGTTCCATCATGATCTGAATTTCTATTTGACCTGTAGAGCGCAACAAAAAAAAAAAAAAACACATTCTATTTTTCAAGTACAGTGGAATTGAGTCTTTGCTACGCTCATCCAATAATGATACACATTGTACCGAACTTTCACTCAAATCGGATCAGCCGTTTTGATGTAAAAAAAATATATGATTTAATTTTTGTGAATCATTCTAAGCTATTAGGATACCTATTAAATCCAAGCTACAGGTGTCGTCACTTAATTGTTAACGATAAAAAAAAGCCACACATAACGTAACACATAACGCACACATAACGCGCCACACATAACGCGTTTGCCTAGTAACTAGGCAAACGCGTCATGAGTTTCCGCGTTGATGGATGAGCTGGAACATATCAACTTATCTTTGGATTGGTTTATATATATATATATATATATATATATATATATATATATATATATATATATATATATATATATATATATATATATATATATATGTATATATATATATATATATATATATATATATATATATATATATATATATATATATATATATATATATATATATATATATACACCTATGAGATCCAAACCATTACATCACTGCCATCTTATTTTCTATTATTAATTCATATGATAATAAAGAAGGCTTTGTTTTAATCGTTTGAAATCAAGTGGTGGCACTTGTTGCTTTGATTTGATAGGTATCTTCATAGCTTTGAATAATTCACAAAAATTACATTAAATATTTTTTTACATCGAAACGGCTGATCCGAATTCAGTGAAAGTTCGAAATAATGTGTATCATTATCAGATTGAGATTCTCCGAAAATTTGAATTCTCTCAGATGAAATATTTCTCACGAATTTTTTCCTCCGGGTTATTCATATGAGTTTTTTGAAAACTTCAAAATGATTTATCTCAAGAATTGTTGAGACGATTTCGCCTCAGAACTATACAGCATCAAGTCAGATAGGGGTTCATGTGTGTGCCAAGTTTCATCATGATCTGAATTTCTGTTTGACCTGTAGAGCGCGAACAAAAAAACAAAACAAAAGAAACACTTTCGATTTTTCAAGTACAGTGAAATTGAGTCTTCGCTACGCTCATCCAATAATAGAGAAGGCTTTGTTTCAATCGTTTACAACTAGGCAAACGCGTTATGTGTTTCCGCGTTGATGGATGAGCTGGAACATATCAACTTATCTTTGGATTGGTTATTATATATATATATATATATATACACCTTGAGATCCAAACCATTACATCACTGCCATCTTATTTTCCATTAATAATTTATATAATAATAAAGAAGGCTTTGTTTTAATCGTTTACAATCAAGTGGTGACACTTGTTGCTTTGATTTAATAGGTATCTTAATAGCTTTGAATAATTGACACAAATAACATTATATATTTTTTTACATCGAAACGGCTGATCCGATTTGAGTAAAAATTTGGAATAATGTGTATCATTATTAGATTGAAATTCTCTGAGAATTTGAATCCTCTCAGATGAAATATTTTTCACGAATGTTTTCCTCTGGCTTATTCTAATGGGATTTTTGAAAACTTTGGAATGAGTTTTCTCAGAAGTTGTTCAACCGATCGTGCCTCAAAACTATACAGCATCAAGTCAGATAGGGGTTCATGTGTGTGCCAAGTTTCAACTGATTTTGAATTTTTGTCTGACGTGTGGAGCGCGAACAAAAAAAAAAAAAAGCAGGCACTTTTTTTTCGGTATAGTGTAATTGAGTCTTCGCTTCGCTCATCCAACAAGTGGTGACACTTGTTGCTTTGATTTAATAGGTATCTTAATAGCTTTGAATAATTAACACAAATTACATTATATATTTTTTTACATCAAAACGGCTGATCCGATTTGAGTGAAAGTTCGAAATAATGTGTACCATTATCAGATTCAAATTCCTTGAGAATTTGAATTCTCTGGAATAAAATAATTTCATTGTTATTCTTACGGGATTTTTGAAAACTTTGGAATGAGTTTTCTCAAAAGTGATCGAACCGATTGTGCCTCAAAACTATACAGTATCGAATTAAATAAGGATACTTGTGTGTGCCAAGTTTCAACTAATTTTGAATTTTCGTCTGACCTGTGGAGCGTGAACAAAAAAAAAAGTTTTTTTTTTCTGGTATGGTGAAATTGAGTCTTCGCTTAGCTCATCCAAAGAATTAAAATGGATGAAAGAATGAAATCTCAACGTTTGCTTGAATTTATGGAATGATTTCATGAAAGTGAGACTCGATAATATTTGCATTTTTCTATTATAGACCTATGGGCCTACAGTTTTAAACTGAGACGAGAGGCCGAGTGGCTAATACACTGAACCGTCATTCAGGAGACCGGGGCTCGATTCCCGCCATGGTCAACAACCCTGACAGGGGATTTTTTCGTGGTTTCTCTCTGTCGTTCAGGTCAATACTGGGATGGTTCCTTATGGCCCGTTCAAACGAGGCACGATCGGGCCAATCCTATGTTGTCGAGCAATGAAACACCCCGTGTGAACGCGTCAAGGTCAACACTGCCTGCGTACCTGAATCACGTCAAATTTCAGATAGACTGAGTTCTATATTTCAATCCCATCGAGTTGGTTTATGTATGACTGGCCAATAGGAGAACAGTATTTTCAATTCTAGAGATCGATAATCACAACAAAGCAAATCGGTTGAATCTGGCCGCCTGGACAGAGCTTTCTATTGGTCGATTTATCACGTGGCTGTGACTTTCTATAGCACCGCGATGTGCGGTGCCAAACTTGTGTCTGAATGCCTCAAAGCTCGCATCGTATTGCTCAGCATCGTAGGATTGGCACGATCGTATTTTCGTCTGGACAGGCCATAACAACAGGCCACGACCGACTCCTTCCCTCTACTCAAAAACACGTTACAAAATAACCTTTCATATCATCACCCCATCATCTCATAGATCATTCACCTATGCAAATATATCGAGGTCATCAGTAGAGTGCGTCGTTAAACCGAATATAAATAAAAATACAGTTTTAACATCACATACAGTTTTATATATATACATATACAATCATTTGAATCGATTCATAACGATAATATATATATATATATATATATATATATATATATATATATATATATATATATATATATATATATATATATATAGAGAGAGAGAGAGAGAGAGAGAGAGAGAGAGAGAGAGAGAGAGAGAGAGAGAGAGAGAGAGAGAGAGAGAGAGAGAGAGAGAGAGAGAGAGAGAGAGAGAGAGAGAGATAGAGAGAGATGTAGATGGGCCTATAGCGTGCTGCGTCTTAATTTTTCAAATTCTAATTTCTTCCATCTTCACTTAAAGATGAGAAGCTCAACAGAATAGTTTACCATTTATTCAAGATGACGGTAAATCTAAATTGCTCTTGATTAGTTCCTCACCCTGCCACTTGACGATTAGCGCTGGTGACGTGTTTTACGTATCGGTGTCGATTGGTAAAGTATCCAATTACCTAGCTTTTTGTAAGACATGGGGCGCCTGTCATCTACCAATAGGCGACAGTAACCAAAATCATACTTGAAAGCCACCTATATTCAGTGCCATATCAACGCCTAGACCCACGAGGTCTGGGCCTAGGGCGGCAAATTTTAAAAAATCGTCTAGTTCCGTATAATATTCATTCACGTTTTGACATACCAACTGATGCGTCAAGAGCATTGAAAACAATGTCATGTATTGCTAGTTTTCTTCCAGTGTAGGCCTATACAATATATAATATTTTAAAATATTTTGCCTTAACGTTTAACACATTTCAATATTACCATTCCTGGGTATTATTAATTAACGATCAAAATTCATGAAATAACTCATTGATAAGTCGTAGTAATAGTCAAAACAAAATAACCATGAATGTACTTCTGAATAAAGGCGTAGTGCTTGTCATATTTTTGAGATGGTGCATTATACTGAATTATTTTCCCTTTTTCTAAATTATATATGAAAGAATTGGGGTTATGGGTGAGTTATGTTTTCATTGCCACATTGGAAGTATTTTCATGCACTTTTACCAATAATGACAGATCTTTATGGGTATTCCATGAGGCTATATGCATAATCCATCATGTATGACAGTGTATAAACTACCATGCGACGCTTCATTCAATAGATCCAATCAAGGTGTAGGGCTATATTGGCTGATGAAAGTGGAAGATATAGCAACATTCGTGTTTGTTTTACTCTTAATATCAATGCTCGCAATGTCCGGATATAGCACGTAAACGATTTATACTCATGATAACTTATATTACGGACTTTTGGAAATTGAAAGACTTTTAACTGCGACGAAAAGGTATTGTTACAGACAGCGCAGCCAAAATTCGTTGTTCTTGATTCAAAATCATTAAAATGACGTGGTATAAATATCAACCTTGTTCTGGCTTGTTGTGCCCCGCACCAATACGATCCCATCTTACTTCTTGATCAAGGATCAATGAGTTTGTATCAAGTTTCGATGTTGATATAGAAAAATAGACATACCAGCCAATAGATCAGCTTATATATAGCACAGCTACCGAAAAGATCACCAAAATCAATTATTTTTCACCTGTAATTATAAAGAAGAAACATAATATATATATATATATATATATATATATATATATATATATATATATATATATAATATATATATATATAAATATATATACATATATATATATGATTTTTTAAAACTGTTTAAAAATTGCGACCTCCCCCGGGACTTGAACCCGGATCTCCAGATTGCCGGTCTGACGCGCTACCCATTACGCCAGAGAGGAAGATCTTCTTGAACAGTTTTATTTGTTGATATCCTTCGTACAGTCAGACCGGCAATCTGGAGATCCGGGTTCAAGTCCCGGGGGAGTTCGCAATTTTTAAACAGTTTTAAAAAATCATTAATTATAATAACCTACTGGTGGTCAACCAGGAAGCTATTGAAATCATATATATATATATATATATATATATATATATATATATATATATATATATATATATATATATATATATATATATATATATATATATATATATATATATATATATATATATATTCAAATACTTGAATTCTTGCTCAATCTATAATAAAATCAAGAGAAAGGAAAAAGAGAAAAAATCAATTTAGATATCAACTTACTATAATATGTTTGACTTTTTAGGTATTGTAGATCGATGCTTTTTTATGATAATATCCAACACATCGATCACATATTTTGATAAACATCAGTGACATATTCAGCACATATAACGATTTTCGAGTAATTTTTCTTACAATTTATTTTTCGGATATACACATATATAAACATCACAGTAATGTATATTTTATACAAATTACACAATAAATATATTTACATCATAGCTATTAGGCCTAGCACAGAGTGTAAGCTAAGCAGGTGATTCATATATAAATAGACAGAAAGATTCAAGATTATACAAATTACATTTATAAACATGAACAGCTCACACATTTTGGTAAACTATTAATATAGTAGTGAGATATATTTTGTAGTTATTATTATGGATTTTGAGTTTGGAAAAAGTTCGAATAGATAATCAAAGTATAGATCGAACCTTTAGTAGGTATGTATAAACATATTTAAATGAAATTAAAAATCCATTTTTTCCTTAAGGGGACCAGTGTATGAAGAACAAAGGGGTAACGAACGAGATTAATTGTATTTGATATGATGAGAATATAAATAGGCCTACATTCACACTCCCGATACTTTTCCACTATTCTGATATTTTGTTACTATAATTTCTAAAAAAAAACTAATTCTCTCCACACAATTGAGAATTTCAACATTCATTTGTATAACTCAGTTCAAACATCTCCTTCGAAGCTCGTTATTTATGAATATAATTGTTCTTCAGCTAAGTACAAATATCTCAGAGCCTATTGAAGCAATTTCCATGAAACTATCATACTTTCATTAATCTTGTTTCTACATAATCCTCTGAGATCTGTTATATGTTTGCAATAGTTAGAATGTTATGTTAATGACAGAACTTGAAAATGTTGTTGAAATAGATGTTAAAATTCACCACCCGTGAAAAAATCCTTATATTCTCTGAACACGAACACAATTGGAATGATCCCATTGGACCACGTGGACAGCACTGTGAGGCGCGGACTTGGCGAGCGCGAGTGGCGACTCGGACAACACCAGACATATCAGCAGCATTCGTCACAAAATGTTCATAAAGTTGGTCAAATTAACAAATTAAATCTTCATACACTGGTCCTCTTTTTGTAATGAACCTAATGAAAAAAAAATAGTAAGAATTGAATATGGCACGATATACCGTTGACACATTTCAATATTTCATGAACATAGAACATAAAGTATAACAAAAATAGAGTTGTTTAAGACTAACATAAATAGATACCTTTTCTGTGGATACATTCAACTTTGTACACGACTTAGTATTCTACAAATCTCTATTCTGCCCTCAGTAACCGTTACACCGATTCCAAATACCTTTACCGATAATATCTCTCGAAATAACGTCCTAGACCTAGCTAGGCCTATGAGACTAGGACTTGAATTGAATTTGATTTTCTCTTTGTGAGAGCTTAATACCATGACAATACGAGATAATAACAAAGTCACTGTCTCTTAGATCGCGGAAACTTGACATATTTCGTAGCCCACTTCACAAGCAGTGCTATAGGATGTTCGCACGTAACAAATGACAAACAATCGTTAACATAGCAATACAGCAAACTGGTGGACTACCAAATATTCTGATTGGTCAATTCCAACTGGTGCACATTGTTGTCTCTCTCTTTCAACAATGGGTGACGTCAGTTGAGAATACCCTGTATAGGATTTTGTTTTGACAAAACAATGGAAATACAAAAGAACTGGACATGTTGCGATGGTTAGTATCTCGTCTAGTAAATATTATCTAATCAAAGTTCTAGACTCTCAGAGCTAGCTGGGCCTAGGACGTTATTTCAACTGGCAGTCGCGGTAAGGGTGCAGCTGGTATTTTACTCGTGGATTTATAGGCCTAATCAATATTTTACTGTAACGCAGACTGATTTGTGGTTTTGTATAAACTATTATAAAGGAATAACTAGCTCACAATTATTAAATACATCGTTAAACCCATCGAGAACTTACTCAGACAATTAATTGTTACTGGCTACAGGAATGACGACAACACTGAATCAATAGACGACTCGCAGTCTCCGCCCCCTTGACGTCACTAATCATACCGTCCAATCAACAGGGCTGTTAGAACTGTAGTCAAATTCAAATATCCAGTCGGGGTATTTTCAAATGACCACAAATGATACAGACCCAAATGGCCTACTGGTGAAGCCACGCCTATTTAGAGTCGTCAATTGTTTATATTAATCATTATGCAATGCCTAGTGTCGAATGCGAGTGCGTAATTAATTCTCGGCATTATTGTTTGTGCTCGAACTATCCACAATGGTAAATTCGGCGCCTCCACCAAATAGTAGGACAGTGTCGATTGATGAGTTGAATGGCGATTAATATAATCACTCAATCTATAAAATACCTACAGTAATGAGACTATGCACGGCTTATGTGCTCATTTACATTTTACTATCACGCTTTCGACAATTTGCATCATTTCTTCTATTTTTCCTTTTTTAAATAAATTGTCGATTTCTGATTTTGTTTAAAGTCTATAGGCCTATATATATATATATATATATATATATATATATATATATATATATATATATATATATATATATATATATATACTCATATATATATATATATATATATATATATATATATATATATATATATATATATATATATATATATATATATATATATATATATACATTTATGTAAATTTTCACAGGGCTCTATATTCTCATTATTAAACATTCTTTAGGCTCTTCTTGTGTATTCAAAATATTTATTCCAATAAAAATGTACCTACATTTCTTTAGAATTGCATTGAACATTTCAAGGTAATCAAAATTATTCTCTAAAAACTTTTCAATAATACAAATTAAAGCCGTTCTATTTTTATCCACTGCTGCTTGGATGTATTACTCTGCTCTCTTGCTATCCTTTCCATCCCAGCCATTTCGACGTCAAGGTCCATAGTTCCTTTTTCCCTCCACTTCCTTTTTCCCTTTCTTTTACTTCTACTCCTTAATATTGGTCCCCTCATCTCAGTTCTCTCCTCTTCTTGTATACTTCTCTCCATTTCATCCCTCATCGCGTCCCTTCCAGTTCTCTCTTTCTTTTCCTCATTTCTTGCTCTAGCACTACTCCCATCATATGTTATCACTGATTTCCAAGTTTCTGGCAGTCTGTGGGCATCGTTTCGCTGGTTCATATTGTACGGTCTCCTTTCTATCTCTATTGCTTCTCTCATTAATCGTCCCTACAGTTTATTTTCTTTGCCCAGAGTCTTCGTTTTTTCAAACTCTTTAATGTGTCCTGTTTCTTCTACATGTTTCATCAAAGAGTTAGTCTTATACATATTCTCTA
>CAXFZR010000144.1:0-15925 GCA_964007535.1 Brachyptera risi | reverse complement strand
CTGGAACAATATAGTAGGCGAAATTGTTTACTTGTGCACGGTGCAACCGAGACTACCAGCGAGGACACATATGCCGTAGTAACTGATATCTTTCTCGCCAAGCTGGACATGAAAATCTCAAGAGACGACATTGACCGCTGCCATCGACTAGGAGCGCCTCACGGTGGAAATAACAACAAACGACCCATTATCATCAAATTCCTTGCATACCAGACTCGTGAAGTGGCATGGAAGAGAAAGAAAGCTCTGAAAGACTCTGGTTTGTTGATCACGGAGTCGCTCACTCGGACAAGACACGAACTGCTAATCGCCACCCAAAAGATTGTAGGCCCCCAGAAAATGCTGGTCACAGGATGGCACTATTATTGCCATAAAAGATGACAAACGGTATCGTATCACCTCTCAAACTGATCTGTCACAATTAGCTAACTAATGTCTCACTACTGCTTCTACCCTTGGTACAATGTTTAGTCATTTATAGCATAAACCCAAAGTCATTAGTTGCACCCGGAATAGGCCTATCCTATTTCAGCTGACTGTTAACTCAGGTTATATACTAGGTTAGATATTAGCTTACTTATATTATAATTATTAATTAGCTCTTGTACTTTGTTTGATTTCTTGGATTTGTGCTATCGAATATTCATGATCCATCATGACCGATCTCAAAACGCCATTCGAGGAGAATTAAATACTAGGACCACGAATATTGCTACAACCAAAGAACTGCACTCTACATATGTAGCATGCAACGGTTTAAAGATCTTCCATATGAATATCCGTGGCATAATTCGCCATTTTGATGAATTAGCCGCCCTTATGGAAGACATTAATATTGACTTCGATCTTATTGTATTAACTGAAACTCAATTAAAATTGGACACAAACCTACTTACTCTGAAAAACTACACAACCTACAACTTTACCACCAAAATAACATCCCATGATGGGATAACATTGTTAATTAGAGACTCTTCACTGGAAATAATTTCTATCAATCAAGTTCAAGCATTCTCTCAAGCTAACGTAATTAACATCGAACTTACTAAAGCCAATGATCCCTTTTCTGTCTGGGCAATATACCGTTCTCCGTCGAGTAATGTCTTGACCTTCATAAATGAATTAGACCACGAAATGAACCACATGAAAAACGGAAATAAGATAATTTTGGGCGACATCAATATTAACACCCTGGAACTCTCACGTAATGCAGAGGACTACCTAAACTCACTCTCTGCCCACGGTTTCACGCAATGCATCAATGTACCGACTAGAATTACAAAATCATCCAAAACTTGCATTGATCATATCTTTATAAACTCGAACAACTCCTCTATAAGTACTGTCTTACAGACATCCATAACCGATCACCATGCAACTTGCATAGGATTCCTCAATAACAATAATAGAAACAACAATCCAACTACCACTATTAATGAGTTCGACCGCATTGACTATGACTTATTAACACTCGCATTCAATTACCAAAACTGGGACATAATATTTAACGAAGAAAACCCTAGTCTGGCAGCATCAACCCTAATTGACATTATCCACCACCATGTTAATAAAGCGACTAAGAGTCTAAGACCATAAGAATAAGGCATCGACTACAGCACAAACTAAAGCCATGGATCACGCTTGGGATCATCAAATCAATTAGAACCCGTGACAGACTTCACAGTCAAGTAATACGTAATTCAGCCAATAAACCTCTACACCTCTACTACAAGTCATACAGAAATTTCCTGACTAATTTAATTAAAATCACAAAGACTAACTACTACAAACAAAAAATGGATGAGGCTGATGGCAATCCTAAGAAAGTATGGAAAGTTATCAACGAACTCACAAACCGTAACTCTAAAAAAATCGATATTACAAAAATCACCACGAACGAAGGTCTAACTACCGTTACTAAGAATCCATTACTAGTGGCAGACACCTTCGTGGACTACTTCAGCGATATAGGTGAGAAAATGGCGGTACAAATACTTAACAATAAAGATATCTCACAAGCAACCAATTATCCCTCATTACCCTTACATCCAACATCAATCTTCATGGTACCGGTCACCCCCTCTGAAATATTAGGAAACATAGACGAAATGAAACTGAATACTGCCTCTGGTCCCGACCACATTGATACTCAAACTATCAAAATTTTAAAATCCAGTCTAGTCATACCACTTGCACAT
Organism: Brachyptera risi; assembly: GCA_964007535.1. Taxonomy (NCBI): domain Eukaryota; kingdom Metazoa; phylum Arthropoda; class Insecta; order Plecoptera; family Taeniopterygidae; genus Brachyptera; species Brachyptera risi. The sequence goes on along the minus strand of CAXFZR010000144.1, from coordinate 13,727 downwards.
ATTATAAACCAAAGTTTCCTAACCGGGATTTATCCCGAACCTTTCAAACAAGCGCTTATCAAACCTATTTTTAAGAAAGGGAATAAAACATTAACAAGCAACTACAGACCTATTTCTATCCTCTCTAACCTCTCAAAAATTCACGAAAAATCTATCAAAAAACGTTTGTACAATTTCCTAGAACAAAATTCACTGTTATCTAAAAACCAATTAGGTTTCCGTACCAACACAAGCACTGAGGAAGCAATAATCAAGCTGATTTCATTAATCCACTCTCATATAGACAAGAACGAAAAACCTCTAGCAATATTTCTAGACCTTGCAAAGGCTTTCGACTCCGTCGACCACAAAATCCTATTTCTAAAACTTCATAAATTAGGTATCAGAGGCACCCCCTTAGATCTATTTATGGACTATCTTGCAAATCGTGAACAAAAGGTCTCAATAAATGAAGTCACAAGCAAGCCTCGTATGATTAAATGTGGTGTTCCACAGGGTACGGTCCTTGGCCCTATACTATTTCTAATCTACATAAACGATCTTTGTTCGCTGAATGCCAATTGTCAAATAATAACTTTTGCAGACGACACGGTCTTGTTATTTTCATCAAAAAACTGGAAAGACACATATGAGTTAGCTTCACTTGGTCTTCAAAAAGTCCAAAATTGGCTAAATAATAACTTGCTCTCTCTGAATATTCTAAAAACAACGTACATCACCTTCTCACCTCGGAATAATTCGCAACCTACTTCTCATTCATTAACACTTCATACTAGCTCTTGTACTTCACTTAACCTGCCCTGCACCTGTAACATTCTTTCCAAATCCACATCTGCAACTTATCTTGGTATAGTCATTGATCAACACCTTAAATGGACTAATCACGTCCAATCGACTATCAAAAAATTGAGGTTCACCATGGCCAATCTTTTCAATCTGCGTAACATTCTCTCGCCTCATTCCATGAAAATGGTATGCTTTGCACTTGTGCAGTCCGTCCTTCAATACGGCATCGCCGGCTGGGGTGGCGCTTATGATGTACACCTACAACCGCTAATCACCTTTCAGAATGCAGTTATCAAAGTTATTATGAAAAAACATTTAAGATACCCCACTGCACAAATTTACGAATCTACTAAACTTCTCCAAATCAGAAAAATTTACGCTCTCGCCGTCTGTAGACTTATTCACTCGAACAAAACTAACTTACCATTACCTTCACAACCTTTAACTCATTCCAATATCACTACCCGTTATAAATCGTCTGGCAAACTTTTCCAATACAGAGTCAGCAAGGGCATCTCACAGAGAAACTTAAACTTCCTTGGTAGTAAACTTTATAACGCTCTTCCAATGAATATTCGCTCCACTAAATCACGTCACAGTTTTAACTTCAAAGCTAAAAAATGGTTCGCAACATTTCCCATACAGGAACTTAATGCAATCATTAACACATGATTTTCAACGTTTCTATGCAGTAAGTCTTGAGTAATAATACTTGTATTTGATTCTCCTCCTAGTCCTAGTTTTAGTCCTAGTTTTAGTCCTTGTTTTAGTTTTAGTTTGAATCTTTAAATTGGCTCCACTTCAAATGTACGTTCTGTCGAATTTGATGTAGCGAGAGGTTATTGTTGTGCAATTTTTGACTGAATTCCATCTGCACAACAAATCTGTTTGCAGGGAACATGCTATGTATTGTTAATATTACATCACTTTACTCTTACACATTTAATATTACCTCATATTTTTACATCAAATGTTATTATATTTCCCAAAAATGTTTAAGATGTCTACAGCCAAAGCCACCTACTTTCCCTTTTCTTTCTTTCACATTTGTATATTCACAATATTTTTACTTTATAGTCTTATTTAGTTATGGTTTCTCGTTGAGTCTACCTCTACTTGATGTAATCCCGATGCAGTGCTAGTTCCTGCTATAATACTCGATTTGATGCTAATCTTAATAATACAACTGTAATGTTTGTATGTAAGGGCTTGACTGCAATATCGTTGTTATCATAGTAAGATATTATTTTATTGAAACCATTGAACTGAAAAATATTCTACCATACTTGTTTAAAATATCTAGAGATATTGTCGCATCCACTTACCTTTACCTAATCATTATTCAACTTTTCATTCAAATTTATTAATTTTGTTACGTACTATAGATACCTAGAACTTATGTTTTATTTTTAAAATGCTATTTTGTAATCTGTATTCCATATATTATATCAACTTTAGTTGTTTACTTAGAATTTCCCAGCACAAGCTTGCCTTATTGGGGAATTTACACTGCAACCTTTATACTGTACTTATAAATGTAAAGAACAATAAACACTTACTATATATATATATTTATATATATATATACCTCCCGGGGGAGGTCGCAATTTTCAAACAGTTTTAAAAATCATATATATATATATATATATATATATATATATATATATTCATATATATATATATATCCATATATATATATATATATATATATATATATATATATATATATTGTGACATAACTTCCAGGTAAAACATGAGACTCTTCATGGAAACAATTAAAATACACCCATCGATTTTTATTACACTTAAAGTGTATTTTATTTTTATTGCACCCAATAAATACATTGATAGATTGGTTTACATTTTGATATTTACGTGGTTGAAGTTTTGTTGATTCCAGCCGGCGATAGTTTAAGGCAGGGGATTTATCTTGATGAAGGTTGGGGGGATTGGCGACAATCTGGGACAAATCGTTTGCAGCGCAGATGGGGGGGTGATGATGTTGTTGCGTGGAATGTGGCCCACGCTCTCGGTGATTGCAAGCAGCAGCGTGAACGGTGGTGAACGGTGGTTATCGTGACGTTGTGGACTCCATATAGCAGCGATAATCAGATGAGCGTTGCGAAGTCTCCATCCCACTCTTATAGGGCTTTGTCTGTGTTTTTTTTTTTTTTTTTTTTCTCTGTTTGTGGGCACTGCACAGGTCGCAGGGTTTTACTGATCAACATGAAACTTTTTGTACGGGCCAACTTTTACAACTTAGAACTGTATAGTTTTTGGAATGAATCGGTCGGTTAGATTTGTATCAAGTTTCGATGTTATTAAAAAAAAAAAAAAAAAGATTTTGAGAAATGTTATGTCAAAATTTTTAATAACCCCATGAGATTAGGCTGGGTGAGAAAATTTGAAAAAATGAAACCTCTCCGAAAAGAATAAAATTTGCTCTGAGTGTTCAAACATAAATGATACACATAACCACCATTTTGTAAGCAATTCGAACCAGCCGTTTCGAAGAAAAAGTTCAAATAACTGTTTTTAAACATCAAATATATGGAAATGAGCCAAGATTCACTGCTTCCTAGATTCGATATTTGCCCAAGCATTAAATATCCTTCATATTCGTCAAGGTGTGTAGAATACCAGAGAAGATAAAGTAGCAATTTAATGAAGGACAAGGTGTGTAGATTACCAGAGTCGATAAAGTAGCAAATATAGGACTGTTATTACACCTTATTCAGATATCTCGCTCATCTTACAACGCATATTTCGCGTTTGCCTAGTTACTATTCATTATGTAGATGCAGCGAGAAATAATATCGTGAACTTTATTAACTATTTCACTTAAGACAAAATCCTACTCTAATTATGTTCGGTTAATGGAATTGCCCGCAGGTTTCGATTAATCAATTATTATTCAAATTATTCTTCATCTTCATCTTATTTGATAATGTATAATAAGATTCACTGTTCATCTCCGTCGTTCTCATAATTTATAATTTATTAACTTTATTTTGCCATATTTTAACTCACTTCATATATCACTGTTCATCACCGACACTCGACCGTTCCTCTCGTTCATAATAATACAGGATAACGCATATTACTCAACCTCGCCGACCAGCAGTTCCACAATCAGGTTCAATTATCAGATGCCAACTAACTAACATGTTCTGCTCCCTTGGCTTATATTAGCCCCTTCAAGGCTATGACGTGATTTCTATCCAATCAGAGGGTAGATAAAATGACGTCAATTCTATTTTCGAATATTACGTTATTTTAAACATATCCAAAGCAAAAACATTAGACTTCCAGAATCAGTTGTAAAAACACTGGTTGCTTATATTTAGCTATGCTTATTAGCACTGGTTTCTGTTGCATTTAGTCACAATATATATATATATATATATATATATATATATATATATATATATATATATATATATATATATATATATATATATATATGCAATGGTTTGGATCTCAAGGTGTATATATATATATATATATATATATATATATATATATATATATATATATATATATGTATATATATAAATATATATATATATATATATATATATATATATATATATATATATATATATATATATATATATATATAAATATATATATTTATATATATATATATATATATATATATATATATATATATATATATATATATACATATATATATATATATATATATATATATATATATATATATATATATATATATATATATATACACCTTGAGATCCAAACCATTGCATCACTGCCATCTTATTTTCCATTATTAATTTCCATGATGATGAAGAAGGCTTTGTTTTAATCGTTTACAATCAAGTGGTGACACCTGTAGCTTGAATTTAATAGCTATCTTAATAGCTTTGAATGATTCACAAAAATTAAATTATATATTTTTCACATCAAAACGGCTCATCCGATTTGAATTAAAGTTCGGCACAATGTGTATCATTATCAGATTGAAATTTCCCGAAAATTTGAATTCTCTCGGATGAAATATTTTTCATGAATTTTTTTCTCTGGGTTATTCTCATGGGATTTTGAAAACTTTGAAATGAATTTTCTCAGAAGTGGTTCAACCGATCAGGCCTCAAAACTATACAGTATCGAATTGGATAAGGATACTTGTGTGTGCCAAGTTTCAACTCATTTTGAATTTTCGTCTGACCTGTGGAGCGCGAAAAAAAAAAGTACTTTTTTTCGGGTATGGTGAAATTGAGTCTTCGCTCCACTCATCCAATTAATATAATTAGTAATATGACTAGGATGACATACGGACGAGATGTTTTTCGATATCTTGTATACCATATCTTTGTTTACGTCTTGTCACTTACCAGTGTTTTCTCCAGTTTCTCTGCGTTTACGACATCTGCCACCAGGATGGCGCAGATGACTGCCAGACACAGGATCTGCAGCTTCATCGTGCTGATTCTGCAATCAAACAAACACACAAATCAGAACAGTGAACTAAGCACACGTGATTGCAATTTAATAATTACTACGTGTAGAAAAACTTTGCATGGTTTATTTAATTGTTCAATACCGGTACTGGTATGTGAGAAGACTGTGAAATGAAGGTAACTTAATATTTTGCTCCATTTTATGTTTCTTCATCTACCAATTGTCAGAAAAAAAATAGAATGGGATAAATCTTGATACGTAGTGCTTACAAGGGAAACAGATATACCGGTATTCAATACCTACGAGATTGTATAAGTTATACCAAACGTATACAGCTGGAATAACACACTTCTTAGCTGTATGCCTATACCTTCAACATTATTAACATTATTATGCCCTTCAAGCTCAATAGTTTCTACTTATAACATCTTGGAAGGTATTAAGAATATGTGTGAATATGTGTATTATAATCATGTTATATCGAAATTTATCACCAAAAAACTTATATTTGCTGAATTGACTCAAAAGCATTCCTGCATTAGTAATTTCGTACATTCATCGCTTCACAAATTCATGAGCTATATTACCGCATAGATAATTTAGCACCTTGGCTCTTTGCTATTCAGCTATATATAGTCATTTGCAATTAGGTATTTCAATGAAACTAACAAAGTTACAAACACGATAAGATGAAAAACAGAAATAAATGAAATAAGAGATAATGATAAAAGTAAGGCTCAATATAGAATAAAAATACCACATTGACTGAACCTAGTGAAATCGATTGTGATTGTGGGGGGGGGGGGAGGAGGATAGGTGATTGTGATACTGTTTGCAAGTTAACTTTTTGTGTTAAAAACGAGGAACTTGGTAACTTTTGGCCATACTGATAGATTTATCAATACATTCAATTGTTTGCAGGGGAGGGGGAGTTTGTAGATTTTAGGCATATAGGTATTCTTTCATATACATATATTCATATACATATATATATAGGTATCGAAGGCCTTCGACACAGTAGTGCACAGTCTATTGCTAGAGAAACTTGACTTCTACGGTATTCGTGGTGTGCCCCACAAGTGGCTTAAATCTTACCTAACTCAACGAGCACAGTGCGTACATGTTTCCCAGGACGAATGCTGCGGTGTTTCATCATGGAATCAACTGGATACTGGAGTTCCGCAGGGGTCCATTCTAGGCCCTTTGCTCTTTTTACTATATATCAACGACTTGACCACCCTCGAAGATAATGTTCTCATGACGCAATACGCAGATGATACTAGCTTACTCATAAACCACGCAAATCCTTCAGAAATCCAACGTAAAGTTAATAGCGCTGTGGGTGATTTGAGTGCTTGGTTTTATGATAATAAACTGTCTGTCAACAATAGTAAAACGATCGTTGTCAATTACTCAGGAAAGAAACATTGGGAGCCTGAAATATTCAACAATGGTATTCAACTGGAGGTCAACGAGAAAACGAAGTTTCTAGGTTTTAATATTGACAATAATTTGAAATGGACTTCTCATATTAACCAAACCTGCTCCAAACTCAGACAGGCCATTTTTAAACTTCGTTCGTTGAAAAAAGTACTTGGACCGACTGAAATGAGAATGTTTTATCTTGCGCACTTTGAATCAATTTTGCGTTATGGCATCGTGTTCTGGGGTGGAGCTGCTAAAAATAATATTGACAGGATTTTTAAACTACAGAAGTATGCTGTACGAATCTTATCCAATCAAAGAAAAGGTGACAGCTGCAGAGGATTATTTAAAACTCTTGGTATTTTAACTTTAGCAGCTATTTACATACATGAATCCGTCTGCTTTGTCAAATCAAATACTGCTTTATCCGGAAAAGAATTGAACCATTCACACGACACAAGAGGTAAAAACCTTCCAGTAGTAGAGACACACCGAACTGCTTTGTATGAAACCGGACTAAACCATAATGGTGTTAAATTCTATAATCTATTACCAAGAGATATTCGCAGTGTCAACCGTATTCAGAATTTTAATAAGACTGTTAAACGTTATCTTGTAAACAAAGAACCATACTGTGTAAGCGATTTTTATACCAAACTGATTTAAACTTGTATCTCGTTATAAACACATTGTTTCGATATTTTGTTGACGAAACTTAACATTTACAATGTATACAGTGAATAAAAAATTATTATTATTATTATTATTATTATTATTATTATTATTATTAAAGATAGGGTGGTGATGGATTTTGTGATACACTGTGACACATCACATGACTTATGTAACAAGGCTAATATTCTTTACTTTTTTCAAAAGCTTTTACATCTGAGAAAGCCAGTAATATATATAGAGGAAACGTTGATCAGCTCAAACTGAGAGTATAGGAAATATATTTTGAATAACTTTAATTTATGCATACTTCAGAGATTAGGGATCAATTTTGAAAATTATTAAACATATATTGACTCCCATTCGAAATTCAATACCGGTAATAACTTCAACAACTGATCAGATTTCAAAAGAAAATATTAGTTAGGGGTACCATGGCATTTATTTATGCATGTTTTAATGCGTATACACATCTCATTGCACATATTGCAGATTTGGTACCCGTATTTGTTAATTACGGTACTTTATTACAGTTGTTAATTAGTGCAGGTGTTCATTTGTTCATTCACATTCTTATAAATCAATTAATTTAAAATAATAAAAATATACGAACAATGCATTACAAGTGTATGTGTTATTTATATTCTATGTAAAAGTTTGGGAAGCTAACTATTAGTATGAAAATCATTCTCAAAATTTAAAGATACCGTACCACAAAAAAAAAAAAAAAAAAAAAATCCTTGCAGGTCTATGGTGCCTTCTCCATAATATTTGTGATATTATGGATGTACAGTTATCAGCTTCCGTTAAAGAGATTCCCTGCATTATGCACAGTAACTTCACACACGTACAAAAAAAAACTTACGTAAGCTATAAGAATAAAAATGTATCCGATTCAACAGTGTAACTCACTTTTGGATGCTATTTTTCTCTGATTCTCATCAGCGTTTAATTGTGTTGACTAGCGAGTGGGGTTGTACAGGGAGGAGAGGGGGGGGAGGGATGAAGCTTTAACTGCAAGATAGTCTCAACATCTGTAATTATGTCACTCAGCATTAAATAATATCAAACTGTTGAACAGAGATGGTGGCAAAGACGACATAACCCTACTTTTATACATGATCTCATCTCAACTGATGATCACCGACATATAATAGGCACAGCCTTCTGTAACCACGCAATAAGCCTACACATGGCAATGTAATGTCAAATACTTCAATTAGTTTTTCATCAGGAAAGACATAACACTTCGCAGAATTATAATCTTGAAGACGAGAGTTGATGGTTCCGATCGACCGTGTCTTCTATTTATAAAGATCAACGGTCAGGGGTGTAGATTATTCCTCATTACTTGTAAGAAGTCCTTTGACGAAAATGAGATTTTATTTGGTAATGGAAGACGACAATTAAGATTTTAAAATGTAACAATTAAAAAATCTAGACGTTCAGTTTCCGTGGGAATATTTCAAGGTTTCATAGTGCGTTATAATTGCTAGACCAACTTATTTGGCAATTGTACGCCTACACATACAGAATATTACTGTCATTATATTCAATTGCTTAGCTTTTTTTGTCATCCACAAAATATACTTCTACAAACTCCTGAATTGAATGATTGTATCAAATTGATAATGCATAAATCAGAACCTAGGTGAGCATCCGCGGGCGCGAGCTGTATTTTGATTTCAAGAATTGGTTAAATCAACAGAAAATCAATTTAGATTAATGAATGTATGAGGATTTAAATAAGTTACATAGCATTCTATTCTAATTTAAAAATATTACCCAAGGATATCATAATTTTCTCATTTTAATTCATATCACTACATAATTAAATTATCTTTTCAAAAGCAAGACTATGCCACAGTGTCAGCATTGTTTGCTAGAGACACATGATAATAGGCACAATCAAACATTTATCATAAATAATTTGAGAAGAAAATAATGATAAATGATTAAAGATTGATGCATAGTATAAAAATAAAAACAATTATAATTCTGATAAAAATTGGAATTTTAAAAAATAATGGTAGTATATAATGAGAATTGGTAAATAGTGTAAACAACAATATGAAAATATATACAAATATGAATTGATGTAAATGTCAGTAAAAACGACTTCTGGACTTTTTTTTTTAAATTCAATTTCTACCGATTTTTTGTCTTTTATCGGAGTGTTGAAAATTGCAGCAGTGTCTAGAAATAGGAGATATCGAAGAAGTTCTCAATGTAGATAATTACACGACTGTGATTTTCAGCGCGGAAATGAGTGATGTCGAGTATTCTAGTGTCAATGAACTCGGCAATTAAATGTTATATTACTAGTCAACTCTGACATCAAAACTGAATCTTCAATCAACACAACAGACAGTTAATATGTCATTGTCGGGCTGTGGTTTACAAAGACGTTATTGGATGAGCGAGAGCGAAGCGAAGACTCAATTTCACCGTACTCGAAATAACGATGAAAAAATCTTATTATTTGCGCTCCTACAAATTCAGTCTTAGTTGCGCAATCGGTTGCACCACTTATGAGAAAACCCATTTCGACGTTTTTAGGAATTCATAAGAATAATTCTGAGAAAATATTTATTTCGAATAAATTCAAATTATCATGGAATTTTATTGCGATAATGATACGCAATATTCCGACGTTTCATATAAATCTGATCAGTTCTTTGCATAAAAAAAAATGTATTTTTTTTAACATTATAAAATTTCATTTAGACATCCATTAGCAAATTAATCAGTAGGTATAACCAGAGTCGATTAAGTAGTTCTACCTTATAGCCATGCTGCTTTATCGACTCTGGTATAACTAATTAAATTGGGAAACAATTGACGACTCGAAATAGGCGTGGCTCCACCAGTCGGCCAGTTGGATCATATCATTTGTGGTCATTTGAAGATAACCCCGATATGGATATTTGAATTCCACTACAGTTCTAACAGCCCTGTTGATTGGATGCTATGATCTGTGACGTCAAGGGGGCGGAGAATGCGAGTCGTCAATAGGGTATTCTCAACTGACGTCACCCATTGTTGAAAGAGAGAGACAACAATGTGCACCGGTTGGAATTGACCAATGAGAAAATTTGGTAGTCCACCAGTTCGCTGTATTGCTATAGTAACGATTGTCTGTCGTTTGTTACGTGCGAACACCCTATTGAAATGAGTTATATGAATAAATAAAGTTGGTTTAGTTTAGTTATGTATGCAGAGGCATTCCAAATTTGAATCAACAACGACGAGAATAAGAAAGATCAATTTAGAACCACTCTAAATTCTAAACCACCCTAAAACACAAGTCACTAAATAATAGGGGTGAAGATTGACAATTATTGTATATATAGGGGTTGTCGAACTCAACTGAAGTATGTTTTACTAGATTACGTCATCGGTTAAATGTTGAAATGTGTACCATATGTGGAGAGACGAGTTCTAACATTTGACTCAGTCAATGTTTGTTTGTTTCTTAAGTGATGAAGTTCATTTACTGCCTCTTTACGAGTGCAGCTGTGCTAAATAAAGGCTTGTTCTATCTACATTCTCTCTCTCACTCACTCACTCACTCTCTCTCTCTCTCTCTCTCTCTCTCTCTATCTCTCTCTCTCTCTCTCTCTCTCTCTCTCTCTCTCTCTCTCTCTCTCTTTCTCTCTCTCTCTCTCACTCACTTTTCCTCCCCCTCTATCTCTCTCTCTCTCTCTCTCTCTCTCTCACACTCTCGCACTCTCTCTCCCTCCCTCCCCATTGCCAACAACACACAGTGTTTGTCTTGGACTTATTTGTGAAAAAAGTAGAAGCACAGACATTGCATGATTTATTACCTCAAAATATAGCATGGTTATAAATAACTAAAATAAAAGAACTTGAAAGATGGGGTGAAATTGTGGGATGGTTTTCTCTTTTGGTTTTATATTCTTGGTATCAAGAATACTTTACCAAGAATATATTTAGATTAGACTATAGGGGTTATAGCACAGATTGTCTGTGGCTATAGGTTAGGCCTATTTGAAACGTTTAATATGTGGCAGAAATCTGAATCAATATTAAGTAGAGCCATTCCTTCCACCTTTTGAGTTTTCGTATCGCAATACAGACGAGCGGGTATAGAAACATAAACCATAGTTTGTCGAATTTTCTAAATGCCCTATCGTGAACACATTTACTTGTCTCCACGAGAGAAGGTTCTGAGCGACCGTCCCCCCTATGCCACACCACTAGCGCACGGGTGGTTCGAGCCTTCATCTCTCGTGTGTAACTTGTATCCACGAGAGAAGGTTCCGAGCGACCGTCCCCCCTATGCCACACCACCAGCGCACGGGTGGTTCAAGCCTTCCTCTCTTGTGTGTAACTTGTATCCACGAGAGAAGGTTCCGAGCGACCGTCCCCCCTATCCCACACCACTAGCGCACGGGTGGTTCGAGCCTTCATCTCTCGTGTGTAACTTGTATCCACGAGAGAAGGTTTCGAGCGACCGTCCCCCCCTATCCCACACCACTAGTGCACGGGTGGTTCGAGCCTTCATCTCTCGTGTGTAACTTGTATCCACGAGAGAAGGTTCTGAGCGACCGTCCCCCCCTATCCCACACCACTAGCGCACGGGTGGTTCGAGCCTTCATCTCTCGTGTGTAACTTGTATCCACGAGAGAAGGTTCCGAGCGACCGTCTCCCCTATCCCACACCACTAGCGCACGGGTGGCTCGAGCCTTCATCTCTCGTGTGTAACTTGTATCCACGAGAGAAGGTTCCGAGCGACCGTCTCCCCTATCCCACACCACTAGCGCACGGGTGGTTCGAGCCTTCATCTCTCGTGTGTAACTTGTATCCACGAGAGAAGGTTCCGAGCGACCCGTCCCCCCTATTCTACAGCACTAGCGCACGGGTGGTTCGAGCCTTCATCTCTCGTGTGTAACTTGTATCCACGAGAGAAGGTTCCGAGCGACCGTCCCCCCTATCCCACACCACTAGTGCACGGGTGGTTCGAGCCTTCATCTCTCGTGTGTAACTTGTATCCACGAGAGAAGGTTCCGAGCGACCGTCCCCCCTATGCCACACCACTAGCGCACGGGTGGTTCGAGCCTTCATCTCTCGTGTGTAACTTGTATCCACGAGAGAAGGTTTCGAGCGACCGTCCCCCCTATCCCACACCACTAGTGCACGGGTGGTTCGAGCCTTCATCTCTCGTGTGTAACTTGTATCCACGAGAGAAGGTTCCGAGCGACCGTCCCCCCTATTCTACAGCACTAGCGCACGGGTGGTTCGAGCCTTCATCTCTCGTGTGTAACTTGTATCCACGAGAGAAGGTTCCGAGCGACCGTCCCCCCTATCCCACACCACTAGCGCACGGGTGGTTCGAGCCTTCATCTCTCGTGTGTAACTTGTATCCACGAGAGAAGGTTCCGAGCGACCGTCCCCCCTATTCTACAGCACTAGCGCGCAGCAGGTTCTCACATTTTATAATCGTACCTATATAGAACCGCCGCAGTTGTATTATAGTGGTAAATGCGGGGGGGGGGGGGGGGGAGATGCCATTTCCCCAATCAGAAATAAGTTATAACATTCCACCAAAAATAAAAAATAATCCTTTAGTTAATTCTTAATAATCATATAGGCAAACTAGATGAATTAGGATGAAAGTAGCGCGCATGAAGAGCGTATATCGGAATAAAGTCAACTCAGTCGTGTAAAATGGGATTCAATGGATTATTGTAAAATGTGGTTAGGGTTCATGTAAGGCTTGACACCCAAACCCATGTCACACAACCGAGTCGACATTATTCCGATATATGCTCTTCAGGCACCCCAAAGTAGCCGAATAATTCAAGAAAATGCGCTTATATTCGTTTTACGGTACGAAATAGCGGTTTCATAAACGCTGTAGTTAGTCATAACATGATTATTATTACTACACAACTCACATGCATTTGCACAAATGACGAAACTAAATATAAAATTGTTATGAAACGATTGTACACTCCTTAGGGTATTTCATGCAGGATCGAGACACCCGCCCGCTAATGCAGAATGTTAGCGAGACGGGCGACCGAAGCCAGCAATACACGAGGTATGAAGTACAGCACGAAGGAAATCGTAAAACAAAACCATAAAATGGTTTCTTATTGTTACGTGAGGTCATTTCTGTAATTGCATTCGTGCCGATGTATTTTATGAGTGTTGTGTTCGAGAAGCTTGTGGCAACGTGCAAGAACACAAGAACACAAGAACACAAGAACACAAGAACACAAGAACAAGAACACAAGAACACAAGACACAAGAACACAAGAACAAGAACACAAGAACACAAGAACAAGAACACAAGAACACAAGAACAAGAACACAAGAACACAAGAACACAAGACAAGAACGCAAGAACAACTGATTACTTGATTCTTTGATTACCCGAGTTCCGAGTT
>CAXFZR010000143.1:0-12500 GCA_964007535.1 Brachyptera risi | reverse complement strand
CGAAACGTGATTATACAAACTGAAAATTAATCTTCTATATAAAAAGCATGTTGATGATTATTTAGAGTAATTAGATCAAATAACATTCGAATATGAACAGTATATTATGCAAAATGGAGTTGCATTGCTCGGTATTTATAGTGGAGGATTTATTTCATCACAAATTACATGTTTGAACTAGCAAATATTTAATGTACGTATAGAGCACATCGATTACATAAAAATCCTACATTTTACTTGCATATTGTCTCAATATAAATAATTGCAAAAGCTTCACAATGGGAACACTAAACATACGTATTAGGGCTAGGCCTATACATATATTGCTCAAAATCTTTCGAACAGAGAAAAGATTATGAATCCTGAAATGTAATATTGAACATATTTAGTATAATATTAAATGTTATTTGTTTGTATTGAATCTTGAACATCCTTCCTAGAATGAAAAATGTATTTTCACTAGTGAATTTGTGCAGGTACAGCTAGCACCATCAAGTAAAATATAATGATGGAATGTAGATAGCTACGTGGAAAAGAGTATAGGCACGACAGTGAGGGACGTAGCGGTTATACGTGTTCGCCTCTTCATCCGTGTAAGCATTCACTTGTTAGTAATCTAATTCAGTCTTTTGGGGTGAATCTAATCGTATTTCGCGATAAACCCTAAACAAGAAGGGGCTTAAAATGGTATGAGTGTTGGAGTGATAGTGAAATTTATTCAAAATGAACTAAAGATGAAGAATTATTACAAAATTCAAATGAACCACTCCAAATTTTGAATGGTGATGAAATTTACTTTGAAAGAATTGATCGTCCGAGCATAAATCCAACAGTAGGATTCTGTTTCAATTGATTTGTTGTTCAGGCTAAATCCTAAAATATAGAAAACATGACTAGCTCACTTATAAATCGATCTATATGCCATTTACCATCTACCTTCGTGCACTGTCATGAAACGAATCATTAGTGAATTAATATGCCATAGCCATCTTGTTGAGTAAATTTGACACACTGGCCGGTAGGATACTGTTACCCTTTAATTAATGTTTGCCCAACGACCCCACCGACAGATAGGTTATTTTGGGATCTCTTCCAATTGATGATCTCGGTCATACTAGATTTTAACAGACACATTAACATTAAAAAAATACACACATTTCGACCATCACGTTTTCATAGCTGATTAGTTATTCTTTTAATCATAACAACGCACTGAAAAAGTTACATAAAATTCACGGAAATAGTATGATAACTTCCAGACACGTAGTATAACAAAAACAAAATGCTCATATATTCACTTGATATATCCCTCCATTCATGTTATGTACTGATTAAAACACTGTCGAAAGTTGATAATACAATCATTGTTTCCCAGACAGGCAATTAAGAACGAAAAGTTAGAAACATTTTTAAATATGTTAGTACAACTCCTAGATAAAATATATTTAAATATTTGGTTGACAACACAAACTGATTCTATACTGCCTTTATGAACGACTCGAGGATTTGTTGTTCACGCCCAGTCAACCATTTCCAATTATGATTATTGTTTGCTGAACGACCCCCACCAAGAGCTAGGTTATTCCGCTCATTCGGGGGTATACGTATGAGCGAATGAGAAATATAAGCGAGCTACTCACCAAACTGTCAAAGTTGTCCAAAAGGTTGAAACCTTATTATTGAATTTATTTATGCAAATTTAGAACAATTTTGTCACGTAGAACGAGAGTACGGGTGCCGGCCCAACAAATGAATTACGTTTATTAAAACCCATGGCTTATGCGAGATTCAAACTCATGCCCGACTTGTCTTCAGTTTCCAAAGCGAAGCCATGACTGATTCCATTTTCAACCAAATTAACTTAGATAGTCGTAACTGACAGAATTCAAATTTCAAACGTTTTAGTTTTAGTAAATGACAAGAATAGTGGCATGACTCGGTAGCTGTGCCAAAAACTTGAAATCAATCAATCGCAGTTGGGAAATGTTGATCCGTCATTTTGCAGACAATAAACGATTACGATGTGAGCGCTCAAACAACTAGCACTATAAAGTGTTAATGCATTCCTATATGAAGAGAAAAATTGACTTTACAATTTATTTATTTACATGTTCAACTCACAAGAGATGCAACGAATTAAAAATGATACAAAATGAACTTGGGTCGCCATGGCCACATAATTGAATTATTCCAGCATAAGGACGTATCAGAAATACGTATGAAGTGAATTCATGGCGATTGTTTTCACTCAACAATAATTATTTTTTCGTCAAAGAAATGATATTATATTGACTTATATTGAATATATATTGACTTATTTCATAGCATGTACTTTTAATTCGGAGTGTAAAATGTTACTGCTCAAGAAATGAATAAATGAATTGAATTAAACCCACTGCCGTGCCACTATATAGGTGTACTTATTTGATACTGAATTTAAAGGTTCGTTTATAGGCACACAGGAAATTTGAGACTGGAGAGTTATGTTGGCGTTATCCGGAAAACTTGTCACTTGGTTGACGAGTGATTTGAATCATTTCTCCACACCGATGGCAAGCTTACAACTTGTTACTTTTCTCTACATAACTCCAGTCACAAGTTTTCATAAAATATAGATATATTCACAGTTTGAATATAACCTAATCAAGTCACTTGATCACCATACGGGTCGGAATCGTACGGGTCAAGTTTGACAATCAAATAACTGTGCGTTTTACTAAAATATACGATACAATTATCTGCATTAGCTGTTATTATTAGCTGTTATTACGAGAAATTCCGAGTTGTCTCAAATTATATTCTCAACATTTCTATATTGTTTACAAAAAACAAAATTGGAAAGTACCAAACCCCATAAAAATACTCGCATTGAGACGCTATACCACACAGTCAAATCACTTCTTGATGAGAAACATTAATTTTCATACCATTCAGAAACAATACATTGATAACTGAAATCCAAAGAACCAATTCATTACCAAGCATCTCAACACCATGATAAACAGAAAGATTTTGAACTATCAAATCTGATAGTTGGTCTATTATGAATGACTTTGAAATTCATCATTTAGACCGAGTCTCTGGTAATGCAATAAATACCCCAATTTTGTCCCCTATAATATTGGTACGTTACACATGAAGTTGGAGAGGAGGGTATGGAGGATACTGCGTGCAAGTGTGAGTTTTAACTTTTTATACGAGTGAGTAGTTCAGTTGGCCCGGTATGAGAGACCTGTAGACTACCGAACCACACCAGCCTATACCGAAGAATCGGGTCAAGGAAAAATCGATTCCAACGTCGAAGCAGCAGCAAGCAGCAGTGTTCGTGTAGTTATATCCCCCAACAATATTAGCAAGCAAACGCGCGCCGTAACAACCGCCGACGAAAAACACAATCTTGTTTTTTTATTTATATTGGGTTTAACGACGCACTGTAATGATAACTAAGATCTATTGACGTCGGATGAATGATTAATGAGACGAAGGTGTCTTAGATAATATAAAGGACAGTAGGGAGGAAGCGATCGTGGCCTATATTGTGAAAAACATAGCGACATTTATCTATCACTGTCAAAATCGATGGTGGCGGGAATCGAACTGAGAGCCAATCTACCCTCATCTCCCCGTCACATATAGAGCAAGTACAGTACGTAAGCATTGAGCTACCATACTGCCA
Organism: Brachyptera risi; assembly: GCA_964007535.1. Classification (NCBI taxonomy): domain Eukaryota; kingdom Metazoa; phylum Arthropoda; class Insecta; order Plecoptera; family Taeniopterygidae; genus Brachyptera; species Brachyptera risi. The sequence continues at coordinate 8,824 of CAXFZR010000143.1, read as the reverse complement.
GTGCAATGTTCCGCATGCTCTCTCCTTAACAGAGTGATATAAATTCTCTGGCAATGTATTGCCTCTTCAAAACTATTATCCCAAGAAATCTGGTGACAAGGATTTAATTTCGAGGATTTGAGAATTCTGGGAATAAATACCGGTATAGTGATCGAGCCGAACCATGTTATCAAATATTTAAACTTTGATTGTGGACCTTTGATAAGTCCTATAGATCGATTGTTGTTACTTAAGGGCCCAAGTCCAAATAATACGCATATAAACGGTTGGAAAATAGTGTATATCAAGTTCGGAGAGATGACCGATTCCGGAAAAAATTGAAAATATCCTGACATGGAGAAATGATTTTCAAAAAGCGAATGTATCCATGTGTACATGTTTGGTCGCAAGCGAAATAGATACGCTTGCATTCAATCGTATGCGCTCTGCTCAACGACCCCAACAACAGCTAGGTTATTTCGGGGTACAAGTGAGCGCCTTTTATATGATTGATGATCACAAAAACCCACACCTCATGCAGGACTCGAACTCACGCCAGACTTGACTGAAATCTCCATGGCAATGCCTTGACCAACTTATAGCCAGACAAAATGATATAACATATTGTTACTAGTTGTTGATGTAGGCCTACATCAACTCTAAGTGTAACTCACTGTTACGATGTGAGAGCGATACGTTTCTATATTAAAGAGGTACATAGAGTTGAAGAAAAATACATCATTCTACGATTTGTGGCAATTTGATCGAGCGTCTCTTCGGGTATCTAAAAGATCTACAGAGTATCGACAATATCTATCCATCAGTAGATAAAAGTTCAAGTGTCAACTCCAGATCGGTGGTGAGGAGTAAGCGGACAACCTCTAAAATTCACCTCATTACTTTTCATATTATATGTCTGTACCGGTACCACGAGACAACACTGATTGCATTATGACTTTTTAGTGCGACAATGATCAAAACCATCATTAATTCATACCAACTTTGAAATGTAAGTTCATAAAAAGTGTTAGATACATGGCAGATGGTCTGATTCCATCCACACACTCGAAAAGGGCAGTTACTAGTAGGCCTAAGCTACGTAGATACGTATCAGATAAAATGTTTCAGAAATCGATTAATTAGTAACCAACTCGACTTGAAATCTAAGACAAGCGTATAACTATACTCGGTGGCACTGCTTATCATGTAGGTTATGTGATTGACTAATTGAGTACACCACGCAGGCCTAAAAACTAATAATACTAGTTTACATATATGACTGTATAGATCTATATAATTCAGATGAGTTCTATTCATAGTCACATGAGATAAGATACCATAGTATGGGATAATTATGTTAATCATACTTATAGCAAAATACAACCGATAAAATTCAAGAAAAAAAATTGTAATATTCGCACGAATGGGTTTGTTAGATAGTGTCACACGTCATTCTTAGAAAAACCTAATCGACATGTACAAAACGTATGAATGAATATCTCTCGTGCTTCATGTGTTTGGGAAAGGGGAGTGGTTGTCTATCTCTATCGACACTTCTGATAGGTTCACATACACACACACACACAGATATATATATATATATATATATATATATATATATATATATATATATATATATATATATATATATATATAATATATATATATATATATATATATATATATATATATATATATATATATATATATATATATATATATATATATATATATATATATATATATATATATATATATATAGATACATTGGCATCGGAACCGGGGGAGGGGGGGGGGGAGGGGGGGGGGCAAGAAAAAAGTTATGCAAGACTCAATTTGTCTCGTTGTTTCCTGTTGAAACCCACTTTGTTAAAATTAGCTGTCATTTTTTTTTACTTTCAATTTTGTATTAACTTATCATAAGTTCATACATTGTTGAATGTCAATTAGGTCTTTTAATCTGTCACAACTTAGTTCGAGAACTGCTGTGACACCGTGCCATGTCACGGGCAAACAGGCATACGCCCCGCATCACTGAAACAAGGGATTTACTTATCTACATAAAACTTTTTCACGCATTTCACCTAATTCAACACAACCTATGGTTGTATGGTTTTGAGGCACAATGGATTGAAGATCGAACATTTTTCTGTCGAAAACACGAGAGGAAAATCTAGATACCATGCAAGGAAAAAGTTGTATCCAATTCATTTTTTGTGAATATTCGAGGAAGACAGTTAATCACGAAATTGCTATTGATTTCTTTCATGACACTCTCGTATGTGGTAAATAATTGAAAATTACGAGAATTATTATTGCTCTCGTGCATTTTCCGTCTAGCTGTAGACCACACCGTGATTCCCCCTCATTCCTTTTGTCCTTATGTTGCTGATTAGTCCCGATTGGCTTTATAATCTTGCCGCGTACCAGTTCTGTGCAAGTTGCTAATATTTTGATCGGAATTGTAAGGGGCGCTTTTACACTTTTTCCATTTTTCACAGACTCGGCTGTAGCATCTTCTCTTTACTCTCATGTTAACGCACAAAACGAAAGAATCATGCGGCCCACTAAATACCGTTTAGTCGATTAAGACGCTACTGAAAGTGTGAAATCGCGGTATTCTTATCTCATGTAATGTTTATTATATTTATGGTGAAGTAAAGACGTGGAACCTAATGGGAGTTTTGCGATTCTTGTACATGTTAACTGCCCTACCAGACAACTGCTCCATCACAATTCAATATGTAATAATTAGTTATCCTCTACATATTTCAAAGGCTCCACCAGTAATCTGATATACCGGAATTATCGATGTTCTCTGATTGATTGAAGCCGACTGCTTGGAACATGTGTGTCGGTCAGTTGTTTGATATATCAGATTTCCAGTAGTGGAAATGACAATAATAATATTATCGAATTTCTATTATTAATCGATGTAATAACTTCCTTATGGGTAGGTGAGTCGACAGGTGGGTCATGTTTGGCATATCAGAATGACTGATATTAGTGATGACAATAATAATAACAGGAAAACGCAACATGTCCGTTGTATGATGAGCGATATAGGCATATTTATATGAAATGTAATGGAAAGCTATACTACTATACAACTTGAGTTCAAAGCAATTGTGTCACCACCTCCCTGTTGATTATGATTATTGTTTGCTTAACGACCCCACCAACAGTTAGGTTATACGGGGATACGAATGAGCAGGTGATTATGAAGCTATGAAGTGATGATAAGTCAAAGGACGTTTACAAAAACGCATGCCTTATGCGGAACTCGAACCCACGCCCTATGGTGACTTCAGTTTCTGAAGCTGACCGTTCTGACGTTCTGACAAGCTGACAGTTTCTGCTGACCGAGCTACCGATTGCTGTCTCTCGTCCGCTCCCCTGTTTTATTCATTACTTATTTGAATCGTTTCACAATTTGATTGGTTAGCTTGGTTTGGTTGGACGGATTGGTTGGTTGCTTAAATTGCTGATGGGTTTCTTATTAGCTTTGATTGATGTCAACAAATTATAGTATCATTTATTCTCATCAAAACGGATGATCCGATTCATATGAAACTTCGTAATGTGTATCATTATGACATTAAAATTCCGTGAAAATTTCAAATCATTCGGAAGAAATATTTCTTCCAAATTTTCTCTTCTGGGTTATTTATACAGTTTTTTTTTTAACTTTCGAAATGTGTTTTCTCAGAAGTAGTGCAACCGATTGCGCTTCAAAATTATACAGTATCGAATTAGATGACGACACTAATGTGTACTCAGTTTCAACCGAATTTATATTTCGTTTGACCTGTGGAGCGCATGTTAATTTTTTACGAGTACGGTGAAATTGAGACTTCGCTTCGCTTATCCATTCGTTTAATTTCAATCATTTAAAAATGTAATTATTTCCATATGGGTAGGTGAGTCGAGGGAAGTCAGATGTTTGGATTACCTTGCCAACAGCTAGGTTATACGGAAGTGCGAATGAGCAGGTGATAATTGAACTATGAAGTGATATATCTACATATAATATAAGTGTTTATGAACGTTCACAAAAATGCATGTCTTATACGGGACTCTAATCCACCCCCAACGGTGACTTCAGTTTCTTTAGCGGTTTGATATATCAGATGACCGGTGGGAAACATCACAATAATAATATCACTCAATTTGATTATTATTCAATGTGATTGGATATTTATGTGTGGGTGAATTGACAGGTAGGTCAGATGGGTGGTAAGTCAGATAGGTGGTAAATCAGATTTCCGGTAGGGCAGTTGAAGTGTATACAAAATAATTAATCAACATGCATATCATTCATTGGGTAGTAGAAATGTTTGGTTGGTCACTTCTCAGATATTTTGGTTCTCGGGTACGTGATAGTTCTCCAATAGTAGGAAAGCAGACGTCCTAGACAAATATGAAATATTTATATTATTATCAATATTCAATATCATTGATAATATCGATAATATCTACAATATTTAATTCCACCTCTTCATTTCACCACATATATAAAATATACATTACACACTCTCACTGACATATATATATATATATATATATATATATATATATATATATATATATATATATATATATATATATATATATATATATATAAATATATATATTTTTTTTTTATTAAATATATTTTTCATTTTTTTTTTTAATTCTCTTCATTATATATATAGTATGGTCACATGTGAAGTTTGTTTCAAGCTATGATGCGTAGAATACAATGATTCAATATAAGCGTCTAGCAGTAGCACGAAAGCGCGAGACCGAGAATCTCGTCTGATACGAGCTGTCAAACTAGATCACGACGATGAAAATCTGTACCTAATTAGAATTACGTTATACGTTTAAGATTAATTTTCCAAGTTGGTTTTGCTATGTTGGGGTTTGTTCAAAATTCGATTAATTTTCATGGATTTTCATGGATATCGTTCTAAACTTTGAATAATTATTATCCCATTCAAAAACTTTACAGTCAATAAGTATTAGCGTCCAGGACGGGACCACTGGAGTTGGGTCTAGACGAGACGATGTGATGAAAATATATAGTCTCATGCAAGTTCGTAGGCAACCACCAACTCACCAACAGTCATGAATTGCAAGACCTCATTCAGACGGATCATTGAAATAGCATGTTCACGTACATACAAGCACATTCAAGACTAAGAACCATTAAATAATTAATTAAATATCTTGTCTAGTCGGCTCCGAAGCCTAAACTTGTTTACGCAATCCTCACGTGCACGTGCTACAGACAGCAGCTAAATGAACGTGTGTACACCTTATCTGATTCTAAGTACGATGACATAGATACTAGATTATACCCTCCAATGGACTATGCATTGACGTAATCATCATTGATTCGAAAGTAAGTCGCGAGTGTAAAGTGAGTCTGAGTCAGAGCAATATGCCGAAAGATAAACCATGGATTGAACCAGATCAACTAACTATACATTCACGAAAATAACACCAATTATGCTCTGGCACAATTGTATGGATCGATTATCCTCTAGCAGTTTATACTCGCCCTAACCATAAACGTGTCCACTAATTGATATATTCACTGAACACAGTTCACCTAATGGAACCGTTACTAATATAAGCCACAGTCGATCTTGACAGTCAAATAGAAATTATGCTAATGAATAAAAACTGATAAACAGCACAGAGATGTAGACTGCACACAAGTCAAACAAAATTGAAGAGTTTGGGTGAGTCGAACAACCCAGATATTCAAGATCAAATTGCAATAGAAGGGCTGCCATTGTGTACTCTTCACACTGTATGATTAAAGAGATTTCATACTGCTGCGTTAAAAACGTGACCCAAATGTAGCTATCGTCATCCGTGAATTACTCGTGAATGCATCGTATGCTCTAGTATACACCCGTTTTTTTTTTTCAAAGTGTAATTATGTAAATGGCACAATACAGTCGATACATGCGATTGAAAAGTTTCAATATCACGGTTAGTTGGCATTAATTTGAGAGTTAGTGAAACCAAATACCATATATACGTTTACCCATGGTATTATTATTACCATTATCATTTTTTATGTAACTAATTTAATTGTATGTCAGTAAGAAATTGATTTAAATCAAGCATTAATATCGAAATGAATAAAAAATATAAAAAAGTGAAAATCCGTTTTAACTCCCTGTTAGAGCTATTCCACGTTGGTAATTCGAACACAAAGTAAACGTTGCCACCCTCGGTAGCTCGGTCAGCTAAGGCACTACTTCAGAAACTGAAGTCGCCGTTGGGCGTGGGTTGAGTCCCGCATAAAACATGGGTTTTTGTAAACGTCATTCACTCATCATCACATCATAGTTTCATAGTCACCTATCTCATCGTACCCCCGTATAACCTAGCTGTTGGTGGCGTCGTTAAGCAAGCAATGATCATCATAAAAAGGAATTGATTTCAAATACCCTATAGATATTCCCATATTCATAAATTATCACCATATTTCATTAAATTTATTCTGCAGTAGTTAGCCATGGATATGCAAGATACAGGATCACCAATTGAATGAAAATTATTTAAAATTCAATTTTCAGATACTGTCCACATGTTCAGTTTTCTTTTGGATCTGAACTGCATAAACAATAGCATTCTATCATGACTCACGTTTAACGCAAGGTACACACTTTTTCTGGTATTTCCGGCTTCAGGAAAGTCGAAGTAATGAATAAATACTCATTTCAAGGTATTTTTCAACCTGCCTTGCATGCGATTAATTGAACAAATGTCAGGGTAAATGAATATGAAATTAAGTTTCACGAATGTCTCAGATTATTTTCAAGTCACGACTTGGTAGAAAATAACACGGAACTTCTTACCCATTTTCCATTGGCAATTTGAAGGGAAAGGGAAAACGGCATCACACGCGAACACAGTCTGTTTTGCTCAGTCTCTTTTTCCATACTGTTCAGTACGGTATACTTACAGTAATTAATCCCTTTATTCACCTACTTTCATACTTGTCTGTCTTTAACCTCAAATCAGCCGCGGTGTTCGAAAAATATTTCATTTTTATAATGACTGATTTGACGATATGGTTAATAGTTGCCAAAAAAAAAGCCGTCAGTAAAATGAAAAATGTTCTATAAATTCCACTGTAAAATGGCCTCCGGCATAAGAGTTCACAACAAAACCCACAAACACAAGCCCCTTCGGTGATTTGCATACTGTTGCCATTTATTATCTTGGAAAAATTGCACAGCAATGAATGTAACATAAACTCGGTCCATTGTACACTGTAAATGTGATAATTGGCCCTATGAAAGAGTACATTATTAGTATAATATTGGAACCCTGACTCAAACATGATTTTACATAAAGTTCATATGTTGACTTCACCAGTGATGGTGAAAATTGTAATTCTCAAGTTTGATTTCAAAAATGATGTACAGATAAATTATGAATATAATTTGTGATGTCAGTCGATTTTTGAGCAGGTCTCAATCATTTGGGTATTTACATTCAGTTCCCTCCTAGTTAACTCATGATTATTACCGGTAATTGATCAGGCGAGTGGAATTAATAAATTATTGTTAGTCGCTATGTCGATGGGATTGAAATAAACATGAAATCATTTTGAGTAGTAAGCTTCAGCAAGTTGTGTAAGTGTTCAAACCCTATATACTCCAAAAAGTTAATGATTATATCATTCTACATATCATTCTTCATTGATACATTATTCGAGTGAATCCATAATTAGAGCCTACAGAAAAGCATCAGTGAGATTAATTTGCCGTTTGTGCTAATCCCAGTGAACGGTATAATTTTGTATTTGTATATAATATACCGGTACATATATAATATATATAAATATAAATATATATATATATATATATATATATATATATATATATATATATATATATATATATAAATATATATATATATATATATATATAAATATATATATATATATATATATATATAAATATATATATATATATATATATATATATATATATATATATATATATATATATATATATATATACATATATATATATATATATATACATATATATATATATATATATATATATATATATATATATATATATATACATATATATATATATATATATATACATATATATATATATATATATATATATATATATATATATATATATATATATATATATATATATATATATATATATATATATATATATATATATATATATATATATAAATATATATATATATATATATATATATATATATATATATATAAATATATATAAATATATATATATATATATATATATATATATATATATATATATATATATATATATATATATATATATATATATATATATATTTATATATATATATATATATATATATATATATATATATAAAATATATATATTTATATATATATATATATATATATATATATATATTTATATATATATATATATATATTTATATATATATATATATATATATATATATATATACAAATATATATATATATATATATATATATATATATATATATATATATATATATATATATATATATATATATATATATATATATATGAATATATATATATATATATATATATATATATATATATATATATGAATATATATATATATATGAATATATATATATATATATATATATATATATATATATATATATATATATATATATATATATATATATATATGAATATATATATATATATATATATATATATATATAAATATATATATATATATATATATATATATATATATATGTATAAATATATATATATATATATATATATATATATATATATATATA
>CAXFZR010000142.1:0-22500 GCA_964007535.1 Brachyptera risi | reverse complement strand
CTAACTTACTGGACACATTTTAACATCGTGTTTTTTGTTATTCATCATGTGCCGTCCTGCATTTTGTGTCGTTTATTATGGCCTCCGTGATAAAAGCAATGAGTTTATTAGATATGTTCAACATTAGAATATATTTTACTAGCTTTTTTTATATTGTGTTTTAACGACGCACTATACTGATCGCTACGATCTATTAGCGTCGGTGGATGATCAATGAGATGATGGGATGATGAGATGAAATGGTATTTCATTAGGTGTTTCAGATGGGGGGAAGGAGTCGGTCGTGGCCTGTTGTTAAGGAACCATCTCAGCATCAACCTGAACGACAGAGGGAAACCACGAAAAACCCCTGTCAGGATGGTCGACCATGGCGGGAATCGAACCCCGGTCTCCCGAATGACGTTTTACTGTATAGCTATGTAGTCTCAACATTGATGCTCCTTCATATGTGTTAGACCTTTTACACCTTACACATATTTCAACCACATTGTGATATTTATTTATTACATCAAAGTATTCTGAAAGAAGGATCTCAGAACATCGCCTTGAAACCCTGACATTCATTCATTCGTTATACAAAGTGAAAGAAAAGTAGCTCACCTAATTTCTACTTCGAATTTTCGGAAGAACGTCAAATAGGTATTCGCTATTATTCCCATCGGAATAACAGCAAAATAAGTTTGCCATTATTCCAGTGGAACTATAGCGAATTAACTTTCGCCGTTATTCCAGTTTCTTCGATTGACAATTTGTATCAAGACCCAAAATTGTATTTGCTGTTATTCCAATTGAACAAGAGAGCAGGGGAAGATTTGACGTTATTCCAGTGGAACTACAGCAAACTAAATTTTGCCATTATTCCAGTTTTAAAAAAGTTGATATTTGTTTTTGCTGTTATTCCAATTGGAATGATAGCAAACAACGATTTGCTGTTTTTCCAGTGAAATAATAGCAAATGAACGTTCGACATTATTCCAGTTTTGATATTGGGCAATTTATATCAAAATTTGTATTTGCTGTTGTCCCAAGTGAAATAGCAGCAAACGAATATTTGGCGTTATTCCAATAGTACAACAGCAAACTAACTTTCGCTATTAGAGCAAATGTTTGTTACAGCAAACGTTCGTTTGCTATTATTCCATTGGAAGAACGGCAAATCGTCGTTTGCTGTTATTACAATCGGAATAACAACAAATACAAATATCGACTTTTTTAAAACTGGAATAACGGCAAAAGTTAGTTTGCTGTTGTTCCACTGGAATAACGTCGAATCCGCATTTGCTGTTATTTCAATTGGAATAACAGCAAATACAAATATTGCTTTTCAAAAAACTAGAATAAGGGCAAAGTTAATTTGCTATTATTCCCCTGGAAGGACGGAAAATCGTTGTTTGCTGTTATTCCAATTGGAATAACACCAAATAGAAATATCAACGTTTTTTAAAACTGGATTAATGGCAAGAGTTAGTTTGCTGTTGTTCCACTGGAATAATGTCAAAGCTTCTTTTGCTGTTATTCCAATTGGAATAACAGCAAATACAATTTTGGGTCTTGATACAAATTGTCAATCAAAGAAACTGGAATAACGTCAAAAGTTCATTTGCTGTTGATTTTTTTTATAATAATGTCAAACTTTTTTGTTGCTGTTATTCCGATTGGAATAATAGCAAGCAAATACCTATTTGACGTTCTACCGAAAATTAGAAGTGGAAATTAAGTGAGCTACTTTTCTTTTACTTTTCATAATGGTGGAAAAAAATGTGAAATATTTTGGAAAATTCTATTTGCTGTTATACCATGGAATAACGGCAAATGGATTCATATGTGAAACATCTGACTGGAACAACAGCTAACACTCTTATTTGCTGTTATTCTACTGGAATAACGGCAAATGGATTCATATGCGAAACATCTGACTGGAACAACAGCAAACACTCTCATTTGCTGATGCTGTTATTCCACTGGAATAACGGATAAGTGATATAAGAAGAAAAAGTGAATAAGTGATGTAATACACAATTTCAATTTGTATTATAGATGGTATAGGCATAGGCCTATACTCCTACATATCCCAAATGTCTATTGAACATGATTTCTGATTGATCTTCCAACTTCCTCGTAGTATAGACTGCTTTGAATAAATGTTGTGCAAAAGTTAAGTTTACTTCTTTCTGTGTATAAGAGCAATTCATGAACATATGCAGTATGCATGTTACTAAAGCATGCACACGTTTTCACATGCCAAATTTTGTTTTGACCTAATAATCTAATTCGAAATTACGGAAAAAATGAGTCGAGTCTTGTATAATGTCGGGTAATTGTTAACGGAGAACTATAATTCAAAATCTATATGGAATTACTTCTCGTTCCTGCAGTCTAAATATCAAGTGAGTAAGCCAATAACCAGTTGGTTCTACGATGAATCAGGTTTCAACTTGGAAATATTATAAACAAAATCCAGTATCGCACATGTAAAAAGCACGTGTAGGGGTGGATCTAGAATATGTAAACAAAAATTCAACCAACCAATCAGCTAATAGCTGAAACTGGTTCAGAACCCAGTACTACACAAGAAATAAAAGTTGACTGGAGGACATAGAATGGCAATCCCAATTTTTGTGCTGTCAAGTGTACATACACACAATGGTGTTGAAATTTATATTTTTCAAGCACAATTAAACAGATTATTACTGCAGTATATAGCAGAAATACCGGTGATAGGCCTAAGGAAAATATGTGCGTAATGAAGAAATTCATAAGCTAGTCGTCACTTATTTTAAAAAATAACACATTTTTTGTCATTTGTGCAGGATTAGTGTGCCCAAGATACACCATTACTTTCTGATAAAATGTATAAATGATTGATGCATTTGACACCAATCTACGGATAGTTCATGATCAATAAAAAACACGTGCATAAAAAAGGCATAAACATTCACATTTAGGCAGACGAAAAAGAGATTCATAATATGCGACAGTGAAATGTTGACATGAGTCAAGTTCAATAGATTGTGATTCATTACATGAATATTTCAAGCTTCTGATTGCACAAAGATGAATATTTAAACATTTAAATGAGAGCTCACTTCCATAAATAATACCAAGATATTCTGAGAATATTGCATACCATCTAATAGTAGGCAAGAGAGAATATTAAAATTCACAAACTTTTCAGAAATTATTTCAAAGAATATTCCACTGAAGTCAGATCATAATTAAACAAGTAATATCGTGCTTATCATTGTAAACATGGGCTTGTATTTTTAAAACACTATTTGATTGTAATCGTTTTTCAGAGTGAATGGTACAAGTAGGCTGTTGTAAAGTAGCACCAACTGATATATGGTACACTTTAGTATCCATTCAACATATTGTAGTAAAGATCAGTTAAAACTTAAAAGTTGAAAAGTCTATATGTATATGGTAACCAGTAACGGAAGTTCATGGAGAAACCTCAATTATAAAATCAAATTCAAAAATGGTATCAAGTCTATTATATATTTAATCACGTTTGTGCAACCGACAGTTGGACAAAAAAAGAGTCGAACAAACAAATAATAAATGGTCGGAGTACTCATACCAATAGAAAATCTTCAGGCACCAGCAAGTTTGGTCACTTGGATCAGCTGAAATGTAGAAAAGATAATTAAGTGACAGGTACACAGACTACCAATGGGCCTACTTAAAAGAGTGTGGGGGACGATTTGGCAAAATATCAATTAAAGTAGAACCTCTTTAGTATGTCCCTCATTACAGCGACTATCGCAATATATATATTTTTTTTAGTAAGTCCTGGGCAATTCTTCTCATAAGTTTTCGCGGTATTTTTTCTCTGTTAATAGACGTGCGTCCTTTAATATACTGACAATCGCGAGAATACAACACTTTTTCTGGTACTCATGGAAGAAAAACCACAAATAGTATGCAAAAATGTTCAAAATCTTCTACTTTGATCATAATAAAATAATAATTACTGTCGAAAATAATTTTGAAACGGACTGTATAGCTCACCAGCTACACGGGTCATCAACCACGCAGTCGTGCTGAAGGTGACTGAAGTGACCCAAACCCGCGGGGCGCCGGATACCAAGTCAATAAATTGCATAACATAAGGGCGGATACCAACAATTTCAATACATACTTTTAGCGTTGAAAAATCGCAAACAAAACATACATGGACTGTACATAAGACAACGGGACGAGGGGAAAACTGTATTAAAAGTTTAAAACAAACATAGATTGTAATCTTAGGAAGAAAATATTGTTGGTACAGCATTTCATTCCACTTTCATTAAAGTTTTCCATGTTATTTTCCGGTCTAGTGCCGTGGGGCCATTCACAAGCTGATTGCAACTTGCAAGCGACAACAATAGTTCTTTGTTTGAAACAGATGAGATATAATCGTCATCATGAAGATGAAAAAATACTTGAATAGTGAACACTGCATTTATTTTGTATTTGCCAGAAGAAACACTTCAAATTGAACAATGATTTTACGGTTATGAATTAGCAATACAGCCTATCAGTAATCGAACGTCCATCCTATGCTATAACATTGACGACCGACAATTTCGAGTGAACCATTTCCTCTGATTTGTAAAACAAGCGGGTAAAGTTTGATTGGGAAATTTATTGTAAAATTTGATTGTACAACTTTCATATATTGTGATATAACCACGATTAGCCTCTCTTCCCTCATCTTTGCACTATCAAGGCTCTACTGTATTCGAAAATAACAATTCAATGGTTTGTACAAGATATCAAAAATTCTGATGGGGGGGTAGAAACTAGAAAGTTAAAACATGGATCATTTCAATGTCCACAAAATGGTAAGTACAAAAATTATTCAACTTGGTCCAATGTCCCATTATCTTTTCTACATATGCAGCTAAAAAAGTGAATTGTTTCAGCTTTGCATCTGTGAAATCAAATACTAGGCACACATTTTTGTTTATTAGCTTAGATATTATTATATTTTTGTAGATATTGAAAGATAGGGAAGATAAGTTTCAATTTTAATTTTCAACTAGATGATCCATAACACAATACAGTAGAACATCTTTTATACGACTTCGAGAGGACTGAGGAAAATGATTGTATAAACGGATAATCGTATAAGGTACCTATAATGATTGATAGATATATTTCATGTTTCAACAACATGTCACATATACGAAAAATGACACATAAATAAGTCATATCAGGTAAAAAATTAACACGTTGTCTCATGGAGAATGGTTGGGACCACCTAGAAAATATGTATGAATGTAAAAATCGTATATATATGAGAATAGTATAAAAGACATTCTACTGTAACGAGAAGTTACTGAACTACCCTATAGCATTCTTGTGTTTATTTGTTGTCGTTACTTTCCCAAACCTCTGTCTTTCCATGTTCTAGCTACATCACAATATTCAAAATATTGCGTATTTTCAAAATTGACCAATAATTTGCCAAATAGTGCATCCTTGGTATTCGAAAAACAAATCGAATACTAACTACAGTAAACCCTCGTTAATCCAAACTCGGTTAATCCGAAATTTGACATATTTCGAACTTGGAGTCAGTCCCCGGCTGAAGGTATAGGCAATTCAATGTTAATGAATATGGTTAATTCGAATTCCAGCTAATCCGTAATTCAAACTAATATTTCGACCCCTCAATTGCTTTAGCACTGTTTTCGAATTGGATAATCCGAAATAGTTCGAGTGAATTCCTTGAATTGATTATTATTTCTAAAGTTGCCGTTCGATGTGAAAACTCATCGATTATCGTCCACTTAACATCGGTTATTAATCGTATTATATTGATATTTTTTCTCCTAATCGATGATCGTATCGAATGTCAAAATATCGCATCGCATCGGGATTATTGTGTGTCACAATTTGCGGTCTAAGCAGCTGTGTTGATTGATTCATTGACAAGTGGTTGACCTTGGACTATGTGCGGGAGTTTGGTCCTAGCAGGGAGGGGTAGAAAGATACCGTAGACTGTAGAGGAAGAGGCAGATTTCTGAGCTGTAAAAAAAGTACAAGTAACAACATACATCTGGAATTCATTATTTATCTATTAATATAATACCGTATAGTCCCGAATTTAATCCGAGGGTTTTTCTCGAAATTTCAAGCCCAAAAGTCACCCTTGGCCTATATGCGAATCTCGGCCTGTAATCGGTCAAAAATATGTTTTTTGCTCATTTTAATTGGGCGTGAGCTTACTACATCCGCACACTCATAATAACGGAATCGACTAGAAACTGAGAGATATTCCACTAAAAACACGTTCAATATTTAATTAGTTTTGAATAATCAAAATGGGGTGGTAAGATCGCCCTTGTGGTGCCCCGTCCAAACGATCCTATCTTTCATCCATAGCCTTAATTGGGGAACAATGATTTTGTATCAAGTTTCGATGTTATTAAAAAAAAAAAAAATAATATTTAATAAATGTTTCATCATGAAGAAGCATCATTTTCTCAATTTATCATTTTTATTTGACGCGCAATAACTAACATGGCACGTCGAGCTGTTTGCTGCATGGTGCGCGTCTTCCTAGTTCCTACTACGCAGTACCCTGACGCGGTCTGAAACCCAACCGCGCGATAGGCCCAAGTCTATATTTTTGTCTCTCGCGCATATCAACTCTGACGTCATAGCAAACAGCGTTTCTCATTGGCTTTCGAGTGCCTAATGAGAAACAAAAACTTTTGCACCACATACACTGATTGGAGCAATTACATAAAGGGTAAAATATCAAGTTTTAAAAGGAAATAATGTTCATTTCGATAATTGAAAATGATCATATTTATATCGTATCACCGAGATTGAATCGATTATCGTATCGTTTGAGAAAATATCGATCTAAATCGATATATTGATTATTGTTGGCAACCCTAATTATTTCCCAAATTCCATCCTTTTTATTTGACGTGTAACATTGGGCCGAAGCCAGCTCAGCTGTTCGCTGCCACTGAGTGCGTCATCCGACTCCGAGTACGCTCCGGCCGCTCTGTCTGTCCTTGACGAGCGGTAAGCTCGGAACACTCAATCACTCGGAACGGCCGAGCGCCAATGAAAGCTGGCCCTCTAATGTTTGTTTGTTGTTGAAAATAGCTTAATACACACGATCAGTGATTCGGTTCCTCGCACATGTGGCATCTAGCTTTCTCTCGCGCACAATACAAAATTGCTTCAATTCTAACCGGGAAGTGTGATGATTTTCGTGGAAAGGAGTTTTTTGGTTAATTCGAATTTTTAAAAATCGAAATCACTTTTTGGGGTCCCTTGAATTTCAGATTAATGAGGGTTTACTGTATTTGGTTTTTCAGAGTATTCAATAGACAATATTGAACAGTTGTCTAGTTTTTTTTTCATATTGGGTTTAACAATGCACTGTAATGATGACCAAGATCTATTGGCATAGGATGGATGATTAATGAGATGATGGGATGATGAGATGAAGATTTTTATGGGTAATGGAAAGGATAGTGGGAAGGAAGCGGTCGTGGCCTATATTGTGGGAACCATCTCGGCATTAGCCTAGACTAGAGGGAAACCACGAAAAACCCCTGTAAAGATGGACGACAGTGGGAATCGAACCGGGTCCGACATGCCCACTACCTCCCGGGTCATATGGAGCAAGTGTGTTAACCACTAAGCTACCTGTGCCGGTAGTTGTCTAGTTGATCATCTATCTCTGAATACACCGAATAAAAATCTGAATATTGAATACTGTACTCACTATCTTGATTTAAAACTTGGAGAAGAATTCTTCAAGTCTTGAAGAAACATCATCGTGAAAATGATAAATAAATGTTGAATGGACAATGATTATGAAATCATTCCATGTTAGTGTTGTGGTTTTGTGGAATATTATTAATAGATGAAATTATATATCTCTTAATCTTGCATTGAATTTTGAATAATTTTTGAAGTAGTGCAGTGAAAGTATTCGATACTCTGCGAAGATTCTGTGTGGCTATTCGAGATTTGTATTCAAGTTGCAAAACCCACTATTTGCAAACAATGATGGAAAGAATAATACAGAATAATCAACTAAGAAATGAGTTACAAACCACAGTTGATATTGCCAGGAGTTGTTTATAAGTTGAGTGTGTTGAGTAACTGGTGACCGGTAGCGACGAGTAGAGCACTGATGTGACTAGCGTGGCTCATTTCTTGGCATGTTCGAATATAGCTCTGTATGCACATCTCTCCAGGTGGCAGCATCGGAATCAGCGATTCGAGCGGTAACGTTTGGGACAAGTAAGTCAGCACATCTGTTGAGATGTAAGGCAACGAATGCATGAAATTAAAAGTGAATTACAATCGATGATGATGATTACTGTTTGTTCAACGACACCAGTATGAGTGAGTGGATGATCAATGGAAGGTGTTCACAAAAACTAGGTTTGCCATTTGGTTTCGATATTTTAGAACATCAAATATGGAATGTAGAATTCAATATCGAAACAATGATTGATAACGATTGGAAAAATTGTAAAAAGCTAAACAGCTGAAATAAGAATAAACCAAGTGAAAAACAGTCATAAAATGAATCAAATAACTCATGCCGTTTCTCGATTCTGTCGGTGTAATATTGAAATTAGCAAGTTTTTGAGGAATTTAATCAATTGTTTTGTTGTTGAACAAAGTTACAAGTCCGAGTATAAACCAACTCCTTCCCAACACAAAGCTTGTAGCATCTACTTTCAACTACCCATAATACTCCACAAACCCCTTCCCATACAAACTTCCAATTTTGCATGTTTTAACCATTTGATATTGTTTGAAAATTGAAAGTTTCTATATATTTCGATCAATATTCGATATTGAAGTTTCAATATCGTTTGCAATTTTCTTATTAAACATTAAACAATAACCCTGACAAAACCCCATGACTTATGAGACTCGAAATCACATACGATTTCAATTCGAAGTTTCTAGCACAGTGTGTTGACTAACCGAGGCAGAAGCATCGTTTATTATTCAGTCAATTACCGTTAATCGACCATTTCAGTACACAAAAATCTGGTTGTCTGAATTCAATGTCGCAGGTAGGCTGACCAGTGACAGAACTTGTTGAAAGTTGTTCAAGTTCTACAACTTATATTGAAGTTGTGGGGTAATCAGGAGTAAAAATGTTGTTTTCCCACCAATAGATCGATTTTACAGGGATACGAATGATCGGGTGTTAATGAAATAATGAGATGATGATAAGACGTTTACAAAAACTCATGCCTACAGCAGGATTTGAACTTGCGCTTGTCTGATTTTCAGACGTCAAAGCAGTGCCTTGACTAGAAGTATTTTATTTATTTATTTATTCAATTACTTTGCAATTAATATAAATTATTGGTGGCAAAGATCTTAAAACTAGGTTACATTGAAAAGACATTATTTTTAAAAAAGAACAATACAAAACACATAAACAATTTACAAAAAAACAATAGCAATAATTCAGACTGGACACAAATTCTCTAACCATTTCCTAAAACCTCTGACATTCAATTTCTCGTCCTCAAACACTTTTCCATTCAACTCATTCCATTCACTCCCAGCTCTAGCCAGAAAAGAGAACTTTCCAACATCCGTTCTCGATGTGCCAACCATTACTTTCATTTTGTGGCTATTTCGAACACTCATATACCTTTTATCCAACTTAATCATCCTGTTCAACTCTCCCCATCCTCCTCCTCCACCAACAAATGCTCTGAAAAAATTGCATAGCCTATCGTTCCTTCTCCTTTCTTCTAGTGACTGCCATCCAAGCTCTTTTATCATTTCAGATGGACTCTCCCAAACCATCACCTCCTCTCCCTTCTTGTTTAACTCGACTCTCCTCTTCTTAAGGGGACAGTGAGGTGAAACTGGAAAGTCTCTTAAATAGGGGAATAGAAGAAAAATTCACTCTGAAACTCATTTGTGGAAGAAAAATAGAAATTTTCAGATTTGAAAAAAAAAATCGGGGGGGCCAACCGTGTTGACTACCCCCTAAAATGTGACATTTGAAACATATCCTTACTTCTTTCTCAGTTTTCATTTTTTTCCATTTTTTTTTTTCAATTTTTCACAATACTCCAAGGTTCAAATCTGTGCATCACTTTTTCCAAAATCATCCTTCTTTGAGACACGAAGAAAGAAACAAAAATTATTTTGTTTTTGCAGCAGCGCATCTGTTCACCTTTTATTTATTTGCAAGTGCTAAAAGAAAAAAATGGAAAAACCCATTCTTGAATTTGTTATTGATTGTATCTTGAACATGTTCTGAAAATTTCACACAAATCCATCAATTATTGTGAAAGAAGAAGGATTTCTGCTTCTCAAATTATAGTCAATAATTGTTCAGAGTTATTAATGCTTGAAGTTCAGGTATAATATATGTTTCAATATATTTTTGGATAGCGGTTCCACACATTGGTATACTGAATAATTTATTGCTAATTACCTTTACATCACATATTATTCATAATAACATATTTGAAAAATGGATAGTCTAGGCTACATGAAGAATTAATAAAAAAAAACACAAAATATTCAGTTTTCATGGTAGTTTCACAACACTGTCCCCTTAACTCTACCTGTAACTCTCCTTGCTGCTATCCGTTGCACTCTCTCTACTTTTTTAATATTTCCTACCTTATAAGGGTCCCACACTGAACCTGCATATTCCACTATAGGTCTCACAAGAGTTATGTATGCCTTCTCCTTAATATTCCTATCAGTACCCCTGAGCTGTCTCATTGTGAAATTCAACATCTTTAATCCCCTTCCAGCTATCCGATGAACCTGGTCCTCCCATCCCAGACTTTTGTTGAAAACTACTCCCAGATATTTGTAGTTTTCCACAACTTCTAGGATCCGGTCACCAATCCAATAGTTTGGTAATACCCCTCGCCTTCTCCTGTTGAAGCTTACTATCTTACTCTTAACCACATTTATTCCCATTCTGGTTCTCCTTACCCAATCCTCCACCAAAACAAGGTCATCTTGTAAAGATGCCTCGCCCTCTTTGCCTTTCACCTCTCTATAGAGTACGCAATCGTCAGCAAAGAGTCTCATGGTCGATGATAGGCCCTGCACAATATCCTCTACGTAGAGATTGAATAGGTATGGGCCTAGAACACTTCCCTGGGGGACACCGGATGTCACCCGCCCTTCCACTGAAGTGACATTTCCCACTTTAACACACTGTGTTCTGCCTTTCAAAAAATCCCCAATCCAATTCACCCATATTCCCTCACCAATTGCTATTTCCACCTTCTTTAACAGTATTTCATGGTCAACTTTATCGAAAGCCTTTTCCATATCCAAGAAAATAGCATCCACCCTCCCTCCCCTGTCTAACACTCCCGCTAACTCCTCGTAAAATCCCAACAATTGCGTCTCGCATGAGTAACCCTGTCGGAACCCATGCTGCTCATGAGAGAACCCACCTCTCCTCTCGTGGTCTGACTTTATATCTCCTAATACTAATCTTTCTGCCAATTTACATCATATGTTAGAAGTAAGGCTGACTGGTCTGTAGCACCCAATCCTTCCTCTCTCTCCTCCCTTGAAAATTGGAACTACTATAGCCTCCTTCCACTCTATTGGAAGTGATCCTTTCTCAACTGTGAGTCTGAATATTCTTTCCAGGTATGGAATGATCGCTTTTCCGGCAAGTTTAATCAGATCATTTTGGATACCATCTTTTCCCGCTGATTTACCATTCTTCAATTTACGTATTACCTTCCATATCCTACTTTCTCCCCACCCCTTCCAAACATCTTGCACACCTGATCCTTCTTCTCTAATCTCTTCACTTTTCGCGATATTTCCCAAACTCACATTAAACACACTGACATAGTGGTTGTTCAAAGCAGTAGCTTTTTCCACCTCAGTTACCCACTCCCTTCCCTCAAGATCCACTAATGTTGGTAAGTCTCTATCTCCTCCTTTCTGACTGGCTATGTAGCGGTACATTTTGTTCCAGCTTCCCTGGAAATCATGTTCATCTAGCATTCCATCCATGAACTTTGCCTTTGCAGTTCTTTTTGCCAAAGCAAGCTTTCTCCTTATTTCTCTTACTAATTCTTCCCCTATTCCCGATCTCTTTCTCTGATTATTAAGCCTCCTTACTCTTCTCTTCAGCGATCTCACTCTCTTATCGTGATATGGCGGGTCAGCATTATCCGACAAAACTTTTGACTGAATGCACTCCTCTCGTACATCCTCGCATACTGTTTTAAAAGCATCCCACAAATTTTCGATATCGTCCTCAATCCTTAACCACCCCTCTATTCTACGTAGAAATGCTCCCTGTATCTGATGCTTATTTCCTTTTTTATATCTCCATATCTTTTTCTCTCCACTACTATTCTTTCCTACTCCCAAAGTTAAAGTGACTATTGGCACTTTGTGATCGCTGATCCCTTCCACTACTTCCGTCCTAGTACATAAGGTAAGTGGTCTCACAAGTACTACATCGAGCATATTACATCCACCTGCTCTTGTATTTCTAGTACCTTCCTTTATAACCTGGTAAAAGCCCTCCTCGATTATCCCCGCAATAATATTCTGCACTGAACTTTCGCCCTGTCCCGCAACCCCTGCTTCCCATTTAACCTTCGGTAGATTCAAATCACCTGCTATGATAACATTTCCACTTCTTTTCATCTCAATTATTCCCTCTTTCAATTTTCTGAGTGTTTCAATTCCATCCCCAGGAGGTCGATATACTGCAACTATGTCGACTGAATTTTCTCCCATCTTTACATTCATCCCCATCATTTCCCTCACCTCATCCTTCCACAACATCTTTCCTTGCACCCCTTGTCTCACAGCCACCATCAGCCCACCACCATGCCTGTCCCTGTCCCTTCTGAAAAGTGCATAGTCAACCAGTTCTAATTCGGCATCCGTAAACCCGTCGTCTAGCCATGTTTCAACTGCTATCACAATGTCAGGCTCATACGACTCCAGAAGAGCACCGAATCCTTCAACCTTATTGGCGAGGCTTCTGCAATTCACAACCATCAATTTTACCTCTCTCCTTCCGTCTTGAACACTATACCCACTTGCAGACTTTTCCTCTACCGACAACACCATATCGTCTGAACCCCTTTCACACCTGGTGGCGTCACCCACACCACATCATCCTGCTACCCACACTCTTGAACAACTTGGTGAGCTTTAGTGCACCCATGCCCATTATGTGAAGTCCGTCTCCGGCCAGATCACTTCCTCCTACCCAACAGTTGGTTTCAAGAAAACATACTTCCTGTCTTAGACACAAGTTGGCAAGAAACCTGTTCATCTCATTGATCACTCTATCATTTATGTCTTTTCTGTGAAGCAGACCACATAACACAATTTTTCCTTTGTCAAACCTTTCAGATGCCACTTTGATCAATTTTTCCATTTCATTAACTAGCTTCACTTTACCCCATCGGCCTCCCTTAGCACCAATGTCATTTGTACCGACGCTCAGTATTACACCCACACTCTCTTTCACATCCTCTTCTTTGATGTTCCGTATGACTTGAACCATTCTCCGGACTCCAATCCCCTGGAACGCTTTGACGTTCAGTTCCACTTCTTCCAATTTCTCCTTGAGAAAATCACTCGCAACCGCACTACCTCTCACGCTGCCTACCATATTCACTATAGAATCGCCGCACACTAAAACGCTCCTTTCTTTTCTTGATACCATTGGCTCAACTTCCTCCGCCATTAGTACTAATTCATTGTTTTTTACCTCGTTTGTTCGGCCTTCTCTTTCTTTCCAATTTCCAATTTTCCTTTGGCGTTCCCAATTCTCGAGAACTCGCTCCTTCTCATATTTATTATGTGACGTAATTATTACACTATCATCCGAAGAAGCTGTTGCTGACTGTACAATTTCATTTCGTTTCAGTACTTGATTGACCATTACATTGTTTCCCAATGCCACTGTTGATGAGTTCCACTTCTCATCCTGTTTATGTACTCTATTGATGATCAACTTTTCATTCAGTGTTCCTGATGATGGTGATCTTGTTGATGGCCTTTCATTTAAAATTCTGACTTGAGATTGCTTATGATGCTCTTTTCTCCTGCTGTCTTCTTTCCAAGCTGCAAATTTTTCCTTTTGTTTACTCTTGTATTGCTCATGTTGATCATTGAGACTGAATGTATTTCTGTCATTCCTTTCATTTTCACTCTGAGCCATTTTCTCTTCAGCTTCCACCATCCTCATTTCCTCTTCATCAATTTGCAATTTTCTACGATCAACCTCATATTCACACTCGATCTCATCAAATTTCACCGACTGATGTAACAGTTTTTCTGATTTCTGTTTTTCAATTTTCAACAAATCCTCTTCCAGATACTTAATTTTTAATCTCAGACCAACCATATCTATTTCCATTTTGGATTCCCACATGGATCTGTCAATTAATTCCTTTGTGAAATCCCTTTCTTGTTGTTCACTTTTCTTCTTTAATTCCATTACTTCTATATTCAAATCATTCACCAATTTTATCAGTCTCAACAACCAGTTGTCCTGATTCTGGTCACTAGGCCCATTGTTCTTCCATACTCCACTATGCAATCACCCTTGCTATCTGGAAGCCTCTTCTCACTTTTGCATTTGTAACAAACCCATTTACTGATCGTTATCTTTCTCAAATCTCTCTTAGTCACTCCTGAACACTTGAAATGACACAATTTCATGCACGTAACACACCCCACACCTTTTTTTAGACCTTTCTCACATACTACACATGAACTTCTTCCTTCTCTGATGACATTCTCGTCACTTGTCATGATTATAACCATATAAAGGTCTTCGATTATATCTATAAACTCTCCACTTCTTCGCAAGATTTCTTCATATGTATGATGATCACATTTACAGACCTTGCATGCTGAATCAGAGGATTGAATCGTATAGGCATTGACTTCGAAGTCTATATTGACTTGAATAAAAGTGGCCGTGATTTTATAGAATTATTTATGATTTATCTATATATTTTTTTTTCCCCTCTCAAAGATTGTAATATTGAAATATTGACACGTGGATTCAAAAACTCACCGTAAACAGAAAACGAAGATTTATATCACAAAATGAGTAACTCTCAACGACAAACATGTTGCTCTTCGATTCAACGCCGAAATTCATAAAACCTCTGAAATAAATACTTTAGATTACAGAACATCATGCTCATCAACTGCAATCATTCACGGCCACTTAGACCTTTTTTTTTTTTAATATATATAAAATATATATATATAAATATATAAAATGTTACTGTCAAGAACATTTGTACTTTTGCTTCAATAGTATTTTCTATTTAGTAGGGAAGTTGGCGGATACCTGGGCGGGTCCATTTTCAAGTGAAACCCAGGCTCAAACAACTACCAGCCAGGTAAACAATGTTTTATTTGTTGTCTTTATTTTGTGTGTGAGCTCTTTGTTTTTTGTTTTGATGTATTCAGTGCGGGCGCGCCCGAATCACACGCAACCTTCTTTTCTGTCTGCCCCCTTATCATCCCAACACTACTGAATAATTTGTCAACATCCCATGTGTCCTTGATAAATCACTTTACACGTGTGCCTTGTATCACACATACACACACACACTTGCTCTATACCCCTTGCAACCAAATGATGCTGTACAGAATTTGGATGTGCTAGTGTGGTATTTACTTTAAATGTACTTTTGATTTTTTTTGGTTTCCCTGTCATTGTTAGGAAGGAAATATGATTCAAATCACATTTCACTTGTAAAGCTGGCTTTACATGAACATTTTTGATGCAATATCACTACCGCATGCATTACGGGACGAATTCGCAAGAGTGTACCACCTAGTGGTTATTATTGCAAACTACATGTTCCCGCGCGAATGTGGGGGCGTACCTACTGATCCCTGGCACTGCTGAAATTGTCATGACTTTGACAATTGACAGTCAACAGCATGGACTTGTATGCGGTGACTGATAATCGGAGAAGGCGAATAATATTACATTCGTTACTTCATACGAGACAAAGGAGAAGAATGCGTCGTCGTTTTTGGGTACGAGAAATGTTTACGAATTGTGAGATGTTTGGATATTTTTATGCACTTTTACCTGCTATAAGGCAACACAATCGACAATCACAACACACATCACACCACACAATGTATTAACTTTGAAGTTGTTGACCAAGAATCAAATCAATCGATATGTTTTGAAGAATCGACACTACTGCTTTTACGGAAGCAGCGGATTTTGTTTGGAATCTAAACTGCATCCGGCCATTTCGCACGCGATATCCAGCGGTGCGACGAAAAAGTAGACTAGAGCTGAGCTTGTGCGGCTAAATCCCGCATCATCTCACAGCCGTCACTGATTGGCTAATAATTCAAAATGCTGTCAACCAGTGATATCGCTACTACCGCATGCGGTTAAAAATCGAGCATCAAAAATTTTCATGTATGACCAACTTAAGAATGGGAAGCGATCATTATTGCCTTTTTTGAATGTTGATTTTGGAATTACTTTTCATCGTCAAAACAAAATGCGCTCACGCACAAGTTTTGAAGATCACCCTCCTACCCATTATCAGCTGTTACTGGCCAGGACAATGTGTCAGTGTGACTGCAACATTTTTGTTAGTGTTCTTTCAAGCCTTGAAGGTAGAGGTACTGTCGCTTTTTGAAGTGATGATTGGAATGAGGAAAATTACGCGTCTATTACGAATATAGTTGGTATAGGTTATGAATGATTTTTTTGGGGATGTGGTAAACTGAGGTAGGAGTTAACATCCTCAGTATCCAGAGGTTTCTTATGTCCAAACTAGTTTCAATAAGTTCAAATGAATGTTCAAAATTTCAATAAAAAGTATAAAACTTCAGCCTACCCGTCAAAATCTGGACGCAATGGTATTTCCTGAAGTTATCTTCTTCCATAGATTTGATTTTCTGCTGTAGCTTGGTAATGATCCAATGCCATTCTTCATCTGTTTCAAACTTCTCCTAAAATGAAAGCATTAAATGTTATTAATGAAATAATAAAACCACAATATGGTGAAAAAACTTCTTGTTTGAGATAGGTAGGCCATCCTTTACCATACATGCACTTTATTATCGACTTGATATATTGGCACCCACAAGGCGATAACCTGATGGGACCACATGACATAAAGTAGGGGAGGGGGTGGAGGTGTGGGCCACTTTTCACTAAAACTTTAATATTTCATACAAATGATCAAATATCTGAATGTTGTTGTTTTCATTACAAAGTTTGGACTTTAAGCCCAATACCACATAATTTTTTTTTTTTTTTTAAAGTAGTCAAGTTTCTTTATTGAGTCAAGTTAAAATACATAAATGTTATACATTGCTGTTTATACCCCATTAAGATTAGGGGGTAAATCCTATCTTGTGCTGGGGTAATTGACATAAAGTAAATTTAGACATGAATTGATTATGAAATAATGGAAAGTATATAAATGTTTAGTTGTTAAACTATGATACGGTTGATACCTGATTAAATTTACAGTATAGTATAACGATGTAATTTTTTTTTTTTTAAACCGAAGTCACTAAACCTAAATATCAAACTAAAACTAAAACTAGAACTAAAATGTGACGATGATTAACAGTATGGAGTTAACAGATAAATATTAACATTAACAGATCTAGTAGATTAACACATTGGCAGATTAACAGTAACAGATTAACATATGAATCTATGCAAGTAAGATACTTCGTTGATTTATGTCTGATATGTGTACGATTTAATGATGTTGGGGATTTATTCATTACTTATTTATTTACTATTATTATTATTATCGTTAGTCGGTACTGTAGTACAAGAGAGAGTTGTGACATCACGGAGGGTTTATGATGTGATCTATGAAATTTAGTGGTGTGGAATTCAGCCATTTTCTGGTCTGAAGAGAAAATAGATTTGAAGATTTGATATTTCTAATTTTGGCTGGAAGTAAGTTATAAAGTTTTGGACCAAGGTAAGAGCTGTGACGTTGAGACAAACCCTTCCTGACCCTCAACTCATTTATTGAGTTGTTGAGTGAGAGTCTGGTAGGCCTATTGTTGATATTTTTTGTAGTTTTAATGAATATGCTGTTTGATCTACTCGAGTGAATGTATTTGATTAAAAAATACCCGTAAAGTTTACGAATGGGAAGCACATTGGTTTCTTTGTATACCAATTCAGTTGGGTAGCAAGAGTCCTTTTTTAGCATCACTTTTAGGATTGAATTTTGTATTGTTTTAAGGCCTGAAGTGTGTGCATTATATGCCCCGCCCCAGCCAATAATTCCATACTGGATGATCGATTGAGCAATAGCGTAATACACGGTTTTTAGAACATTGAAGGTCAAGATATTTCTTAAAGAGTAGAACTTTTGAAGAGAAAAGCGTAGTTTTTTAACAATCGTATTCATGTGATAATTCCAGCGTAGATGTTGATCAATAGTTATCCCTAAATATTTAGTTTCAGCTGATTTAATTAAATGGTGACATTTGCAATTACTGTTTCCAATTGTGCAGTTAATGTTGTGAATTTTGAGGACTGATTCTATTGGTTGAGAGTTGAGTTTTGGTGAAAATGTAATATACATGGTCTTTTCTTTGTTCAATGTTAAGAGATTGTTTATTAACCATGTATAAATGTTGTTCAATTCATTCTCAGCCGTTTTGTGAACTTTGTCCCATGATTGTTCGCTGAATAATAATACTGTGTCGTCTGCAAATGTATATATATATCCTCTCAATTTAGTACAGCATAGTTCGTTTATGTATATCAAGAAAAGTAGTGGTCCAAGTACTGTACCTTGTGGTACACCAAATTCAATCACTCTCTCTTTGCTTATAACATCATGCACCTTGACATATTGTTTACGATTGGTTAAATAGTTTATTATTAGGTCTAAGGCTATACCCCTGATGCCACAATTGTAAAGCTTTTTGAATAATATATCATGGGCTACCGTATCAAAGGCTTTGGCGAGATCCAAAAATATTGCAAGTGGTTTATTTCCTTTGTCAATTTCCGAGTGTATTTTAGTTGTTAAATTAATTATTGCGTCTTGTGTGCCCATACCATTTCGGAATCCAAATTGGTTCGGAGATAGTATATTGTGTTTTTCAAGGAAGTCAGTGATACGGGTTTTAATACAACGTTCATGAATCTTGGAGATATTATTTAATAGTGATATTGGTCTGTAGTTTGTTAAAAGTGATTGTATGCCTTTCTTGAATACTGGTTTTATTATTGCTGTTTTTGAAGTGTTGGGAAAAATGCCAGTTGAAAAGCTTAGGTTAATTATGTGGATTAGTGGTTCCGCTATAGAAGGTTTGATGGCTTTCAGTATCCTTGTGGATATATTGTCAATTCCTGGTGCTACGTTCACATCCAGATCATCAATGATGTAAATTATTTCTTTTTCTGTCACAGGTGTCAAATAAAGTGATTTTGAATTATTTGGGTTCGAATGTGGCAAATTGTGATGAGGGCGGACGTGATCCTTAACAAGTTTATTCGCCATTTCTTTCCCTATGTCACTGAAGAAGTCTACAAAGGTATCAGCCACTAATTTGGGATCATCTTTAGTTAAAACAATGCCATTATTTATTTCTATTGATTTAATTTCATGTTTTGGACTGGATCTGTTTGTTATTTCATTAATTAATTTCCAAACTTTCCTGGTATCGCCTTTTGCGTTGTGAATTTTGGATTTATAATAGTCGTTTTTGGTCTTCTTTATGAGAAAATTCAAGTGATTACGATAAGCTTTATAGCAAGACTTCAATACAGTGTTGTTGGGATTTTTCAACATTTTGTTACGAATCTTATCTCTCTTTCGAATGGATATTAACAACCCTTGCGTGATCCAAGGTTTGATTTTAAATTTTTTAGCTGGAACTCTTGTTTTAGTATATGTGGATTGAGTGACAATTTCATCGATCTTGGCTAACAGATTATCGCTGGCCATATTAGGATCCTCATTTTGCAGCACGGAGTTCCAGTTCATCTGCTCAGCTAATGATTTAAGTAATTGATAATCAATTTGTTGAAAATTGTGATTGGCCGTTGAGCTCTCCCGACTGTCTTTATTGTGGTTGGGTTTGTATTTTGTGTTTTCATCCTGATGTTGGCAGCCAAAGCAGACTGCATAATGGTCTGTCATGGCTGTTTTTAGAATTGAAGAGCTCTTTAGTTCTTAGAGATGTGTTCGATCGGAGAAATATATGATCAATGCAAGATTTAGTGGTATTTGTGACTCGCGTGTAAGTGTTAATGCAAGAAATAAACCCGCACGCTGCTAAAGAGTTCGAATATTCGCTTGAAAGCTTGGGGTTTGAGCTTGTATCTGAAATATCTATGTTAATATCACCAATTACAATATCATGTTTATTATTCATTTTAGACGTAAAATTGATTAATTCATGTATAAATTTGATACTGTCACTAGAGGGGGAACGATATATTGCTAGTATTGAGTAGGAAGTATCACCTTTTTTTATAGTAATTAGGGTGCAATTTGCCTGAGTAATTGAATCAGAGTTTGTTATTGTATAATCATCAAATATCTCATCTCTTATGAGAATGGAAAGACCATCGTGAGTAGTAAGTTTATTTAGCAAATGAATTGTTGAATAACCTGGCAGAGGAAACTGATCCGAGTCATGTTTTAAGTGAGTTTCACTCAGAATTATAATATCGAATGAGTTCTGGCATGCTTGCATGAGAACAGATAGTTCGTCAAAGTTTTGAAGTATACTTCTGATGTTTACATGAAATATTTTTAAATCATAATTTTTCCCGTATATCAAGTTTAGTTCCTCTGGGATATTACATTCTGTAGTTGTGGGAGTCTCATCTAGAATGAAGTTGCTGTTACTGTAATCCTGACTATCATTATCTACCACATCTATCATTGTTTGTCTGTTTACGATTAAAATAAAGCTATTTTTCAATAATAGCTTCCACTAATTTCTAGTACCAGTATTTGACCAGAATATAATGCAATCAGTATAATGATACTGAAATTAATTACTCTAATTCTTAATAATACTAATATAGTTACTTTTGCTATACCGAGCCTGATAGGAACTAGTCTAGCTAACGCATCTTCTTCAACCTCTTTGTTTTTTCTAGTGAGCATATTTCAAAATGTGGGCAGTAGGCCTATTGGAAAAAGTTGAATCATAATAAGGGATTACTACAACATTACCCTGTAATTTGACATGTCAATACTCATGTGAAAGCTCTCTTAGCTATTATACTATTGGTAATAATTTTTCAAAACATGTCGACAAAGTGTCCCACTCCTCCTACCCCCGTAGGAGGTGTGGGCCACCAAAGAAAATACAGTGTAAAACAATAGAGTTTGTGTATAAAAAGATATTTTTTTGCTTTAATATACAGTGGAACCTATTTTATACGTTTTTCAGGGGACCTGACCGAAAAAATGTATTAATGTGAAAAACTTATTAATGAAACTATTCAACATGTGGAGCATACGGGTGGGATCAAAAAATAAAACTTATAAATGTAATAAATGTATAAACGAGAAACTTATAACAGAGGTTCTACTGTAACAAGAATAATACTTTCTTCACTTTCTTTCAATAATACTATCAACTACTTTCTTCACAGCAGCCTCCATCACTACCTTTTCTGGAGGTTCCCTGTCCGTCTAGAAAGTGCGGCATTTGATCACCATTTTACAAAAAAAAGATCAAACCTAACCTATGAATGATGAGTGGCCCACACCTCCCCATGGTACAAGTTAGCACTTGAAAGCTGATGGTTGAATAATAAAAGAAGTTATGCTATTCTATATTGTTTATAAATGTACTGAATTATTGATATGTTTAATAAAAAATTAACTTATCTGGCAATCTAGCATATGTCCTGAGGAAAAAGCAAAATACTGGGGGAAAAATGTTTACTTCGAGGTGTGCATTTTCTGAAGATGCCAATAAAAATGCTGCCAACTGTCCCACATTCTTAAAATTTCATCCACATGGCAGTTGTTATACAGAACACCAACTGTTCGAGTGGTGGTTCTGAATCTTATAAACTGTGACTAATAAGAAATGGCCCACACCTCCCGGGGGCCCATACCTCCACCCCCTCCCCTACGTTCATTTCACATACGAGGCTATTGTGATAATCCGTCAAATCTGTACATTTTGTCTAGGATTCCAGCTATGCCATTTTTGATGCAGACTTTTTCCAGAGCTGAGTAATGGTCACAGTGAATTGCTGAATCTTTCAGTTTCCTGAGATGGTTGGATGTAAAATTATATTATGAATCGGATTGCTGTTCTCTTCGAACTTTACCATAAATTTTTTTTTATTCATGTGAGAGAGATGGTGGGTGGAATGGAAAACAGTGAAGGGAACTTGTGGAAAGAGCAGAAGAAGCAGATGATAGTAACAGTGAAGAAGAGGATGAGGAAGAAGTGGGAGCAAGAATTGGAAATGGCAGAATTGGCACCCTAGAAGAATTGGTAGAAACA
>CAXFZR010000141.1:5000-13598 GCA_964007535.1 Brachyptera risi | reverse complement strand
TATATATATATATATATATTATATAGATATATATATATAGATATATATATCTCTATATATATATATATATATATATATATATATATATATATATATATATATATATATATATATATATATATATATATATAGATAGATAGATAGATAGATAGATAGATAGATAGATAGATAGATAGATAGATAGATAGATAGATAGATAGATAGATAGATAGATAGATAGATAGATAGATAGATAGATAGATAGATAGATAGATAGATAGATAGATAGATAGATAGATAGATAGATAGATAGATAGATAGATAGATAGATAGATAGATAGATAGATAGATAGATAGATAGATAGATAGATAGATAGATAGATAGATAGATAGATAGATAGATAGATAGATAGATAGATAGATAGATAGATAGATAGATAGATAGATAGATAGATAGATAGATAGATAGATAGATAGATAGATAGATAGATAGATAGATAGATAGATAGATAGATAGATAGATAGATAGATAGATAGATAGATAGATAGATAGATAGATAGTTAGGTAGGTAGGTAGGTAGGTAGGTAGTAGATAGATAGATAGATAGATAGATAGATAGATAGATAGATAGATAGATAGATAGATAGATAGATAGATAGATAGATAGATAGATAGATAGATAGATAGATAGATAGATAGATAGATAGATAGATAGATAGATAGATAGATAGATAGATAGATAGATAGATAGATAGATAGATAGATAGATAGATAGATAGATAGATAGATAGATATAGCTATATATATATAGATAGATAGATATATATATATATATATATATATATATATATATATATATATATATATATATATATATATATATATATATATATATATGTATATATATATATATATATATATATATCTCAAACCCAGATAACCAATTGAATTGGGCCAGGGGGTGTTTCCACCAGTTTTTCTAGGGCAGACTTCTCATATCAATCGGTTCCTGTCATAATCGGTTCCTGATAACAATAATAATTATAATTTATTGCACTTCATAAATCAAGAATTTTACAAGAACTGTTGCAAGTGTTCAGCAATTGTAGCAAACATCGCGCACTGTTATCAATTCTAATTCAATTTTAAATCATTTTATTCACATGTCTAAATCAAACAGAATACACACACAGACAATAAAAACCTACACATCAAGACTTCTGAATGAAAATAAACAGTATGAAGTTGTTATTAAGGTTTTTTAAGGTTTAGGTTTTAAGGTTATTTTCATCTCTGGCAGAAACTTTCTCTTGGCCGTTCATCTACTGAGAACAGATCTTGGTTATCAGGATGGTGCGTCTCGAGCCGGTGTTGTTTTTATTTTGTTTTCAAATTGCATCATACAAATAATATAAGAACAGTCAGACACTAAAATGAACTGCATTTTAATTTCATCCGGATATTCATTGATAGAGTAAAAACATTTGTCTGTGAGGTACTCTTTAAGTTCACATTTAAAATATTTATGGTTTTCACCAACGTCTATCAATTGCTGTAATTGTTCTGGAAGTGCATTAAAAAGTTTGTACCCAGAATACATTGATCCCTTGGCAAACAAGCATTGTCTATGACTTTACAACAAACAGAATCTTTCCACGGGTATTGTAACCAAGTGCCCGATTGTTGTGCAGGATAACTACGACGTAGAGTTTGTGAAGCGCGTGTACGAGACGCCGGTAGTCAGCTTCCAGGAGCTGAAGAACGGCGAGATGGCGCACGACGGCGCCGTGAGGATACCGTACCACACCAAGGACACGTACAAGCGGACCGCCAAGATGCTCGGGCTGATGGACGAGTTCAGGGTGAGACACTTGACGGCTTGGGGAGGTTGACGGCTTGGAGAAGTTGACGGCCTGGGACAGTCGACGGCTTGGGGCAGTTGACGGCCTGGGGCAGTTGACGGCCTGGGGCAGTTGACGGCCTGGGGCAGTTGACGGCCTGGGGCAGTTGCCCATGAATTGGAACATATTTTCAACATGGGAGGGAAAGGAAGTGAGGACGAGCAAACCAACGCAACCCTCAATGCATCTTGGTCAGAACCTACTGAAATGAGGCCCCAGAAGTGTAATTATACCCAAACACTTTGTTATTTTACTCCGTCTCTTTTCCACTGTCGTCGTCTCATCGTCACGGTTTCTCTGTTCCCAGAGCGGTGTTCCGCGAACGGGCTATCGAGGCGTTGTCAGCTTCATGTACAAAGGGCGGAGAGTCTACCTGGCTCCGAACGCCAACTGGAAGGGCTACGATCCGTCGTGGAGCTAGCGAACGCCTAAACGACACTCGAGGTACAACTA
The DNA here is from genome assembly GCA_964007535.1 of Brachyptera risi. Lineage (NCBI taxonomy): Eukaryota > Metazoa > Arthropoda > Insecta > Plecoptera > Taeniopterygidae > Brachyptera > Brachyptera risi. Next base: position 11,264 of record CAXFZR010000141.1, on the reverse strand, counting down.
GGGTAGGATATTGTTACGAGGCAACCTACCGCGAAGATGTGACATTGCGGTGCGTAAGGTCGTCGAAACGTCCCGGTCTTTCGTTCGCTTACGATTGTTTTAGACGTGTGTCAATGTCTAGATTGTCGAGATGACTGATTTTGCATTTTACTTCGATACATAATATGTCTGTGGAAAACCATCTATATTGTTGCAAGTCACACTTGAGGATGAGTGAGGACTTCCGGATTTTTTTTAACCAATTGACAAAGTGTAATTTTCACTCTTTAGTGAGTTTCTCCTTAGGACATTTATTATTCTTGGATCTGGTTTGAAGAACTGACAGTGGATTAATTAGTAATAATTACCACATCAAGTTGTTATCACCCTTGGTTACATATGTTATTTTCGAATCTTAACTGTTAGTTAGCTGATTGATACTTGACCAAGATCGTAAAACTGGCTCGTAGTGAGTTGAATTTTTTGATCACATCCTGCTTCCTCATGTTGAATAGTCTGGCCTTCTGAGAAACATACTGAAGAGGTTCTAATGTATAGCGTAGAACGTAATTCGTGCTCCATCCAGATAGCTTTCAATATACTTGCAGTTAGCTTAATTGGCGGATAGGCACACCCATCCGTTGATGGTAATTGATACGGGAGACGTCCGATCGGTGCTGACGAAAAGTGTCATAGTTTTGATTCATTATGGTGTTTTTATTATGTACAAATTTACTCTCATTCAATCTGTTGTTTCAATTTTTTAGATGGAAAATGAAAAAAATTCGTGTTGGCGAAACCCAGACACATATTTTTGAATACTGAAAAAAATACAAAATGTGAAATACAGTCGGCCCGCATATAACGAATTTCAAGGGGAATAAAAATCTGTTTGTAAAAACAGAATTTTGTTATAGAGATTTATTGCTCTTTTTCATAACAGCACTTGAATTTTAGAGATTTATAAAGATAGGCCTACATTTACGACTTAGGCCCTAGTATAGTACTGTATTAGGTGACATATTATCATCGCATCGTATCATCACTTACGGTAGTATGTTTGTAGAAAGTAATAGAAAACAACAATGTGCTTTCATAAAGAACTCATCATCTGCCATCACATGACACCACCACTCCCCACTTCTCGTGTTTTATTTTCTAGGTTACAGGACACTATCACGAATGGAAATGAAGGAATGTAAACAAAAAATAGATAAACAAAGTCATTGACGATGTCACCATCACGTTATTATTTAGCGCGCGTTGAGCGAATGTTTGGGTTTATCCGTTCCACTTTTCGTGGGACGGGGAGGGAGGGGGGTGCAGCAAGAGCTGTACGAAGCAGCAAGAGCACGTGCTGTACGCGTCACCAGCTGCTACGATGTAGCCTACAGTCCGTTCAAAATAAATGTAACCTGAAAATAAATTCACGCAAAATGCTCCGATTTTCGAGTATTTTGTTGGAAATAGCTGAAAATAATGAGCAAAATATGCTGTAAAGTGACAAAAAATTCGTAATAACCAAATTTTGAAATATAAATCACTTCGTTATAGGTCTTTATTTAACATTGTAAGGATAGGAGATTTGAAGGGGAATGGTAATTAATTCGTAAAAACCAAAATTTCGTTAAAACTGAGTTTGTTATATGTGGGCTCGACTGTATATCAAAAGTGTGAGCTAATAAACAGCAAACATGGGGCACATAAGAGCAGTCAAATGTTGAAATGAATTATTCGCATGGGCCTAGGTTAGGGAATTAACGGCGTTTATATGAATATGAGTTGGGCGTGCTAGTCTACGGGTTGCGCCTAGCACACGATGCATGTTGAACTCGAGTCTGAAGCGAGCAAACAACGAGCCCGTGTAGAGCGCCTGCGGCCTCTTAATGTTTCTTTAAATTCTGCCGGATGTTATTTCATCCATAGTCTGTGGAAAATGTAGTGGGAAACTTGAACTTGTTGATTCTTGTGGAACCTCCCAGTACTCAATTCTCCCGTCTATTTAGTGCGGTTATTGTGCTCTACCCACGTGCTTCCTCCAACCTCATTATATCTCACACTCTGTATCATCATCTCTCATTCGTTTCTCGTATCAAGAGAATCAAGAGAATTGAATCTTCAGTTGTAACGTTGAAAAGCGCTGTGTCGAACACTTTGTTTGGCTGTTGGACGGGAAAGTGGGTGAACGCAGATATCTGTTAGTCTGTTAACTGTCCTTCTTACCGTCTGTCAGTCGAGCAACAACATTCCATGCCCTTGTTTTGCGTTTGTAGATAATAACGTTGCACACAAATTGTAATATAATCAATTTGGGGCTTCATTCTTATAGGATGTGACTGACAGAAGCGGTCATTGAACCTATCCATCTGATCTTTGATTTACGATCAATGAAGATATAGAGTGAATTTTACGGGACTGTATTGTGTATTTAGGCCTGGTTTCACAAGCTAGTTAGTGGATTAAGCTAGGCCTGGCTATAGTCAACGGATTAACTAGTCATCACCCTTGGTTACATATGTTATTTTCGTACCGTAACCAATAGTTGGCTCATTAATATTTAACTAAGAGTTTGTAAAACCTGCTCTCAATAAAATTACTAGATACAACATAAATTTCACTGTCCTATACATTCATAAATAATAAATAAAAGATGTGATAGGTCAAGGGCTTGCAACATACAGGAATTGGGTCTGGGAGTTTATGACCGCTCAAGTAATGAATCTCACATATTCTGTTGAACGTTTGTGACCGTGTAACTTTGTGCCCAGTCTGAGGAGTGTACAACAAGTGGGTATTGTTGTCAAACGATTGATATGACCAGGAGCTGAACATTTCAATTTGTACCACTCATTTTGCTTTTTAAAATATTTGAATGGATGGCTGCATTTGTTTGCTAGGATGGTTGGTAGAAATAATTACCTTCGAAGGCAAAGTTCTGGTGAAATATTATTTTAATTTGAACACAAATTAAACATTATAAATAATATTTTCACGATCTCATATGTAGATAAATTTGATATTTATTTCCTGAAAAAAGCACCTGATTTGAGGAGTAAAAATACGTGAAGTGTTGAGAGGGCAGTTTGATTTGTTGACAGATATTCATAAGAACAGTGAGTTTCTGTTTGTCGGCCTGCAGATGTTCAACTCGTTTCAGTGCCCCAAGCGACTACCTAGGTGAAACTAGCTGTACCGTAAGGGGAAGCCTCGCAAGATAATTTGTGAAAATTCCCGTTTTTCATTACGATTCTATGTGTATTTTGGGACTACACAATATTTCTGGAAATTGGATTTTTTATTGTGGCGAGGAGACATTTGGCTCAATGGCTGTTCCAAGCAAGTGAAGTGTAGAATAAATTATATAAAAAAAGCTCAATTAGTTATTATTCAATAATAGTGAATTATTCAAATATGAATATTCATTCCATCCAGTAACATCAATAATACAAACAAATATCTCAAATGTAGAATATTACACACACAAAAAAGCCAAAGGAACCCCCAGGTTGCCTCCGCTTTGTCTGCCCCTCGTAACGGCCATGCGAAAAGTCATCAATCAGAATTGATACTTTTGTCTAGAGACATTATTAATACCATTGTGGGCTATCCAATTACGTACTGTAATTGCTAAACTAGTTTGATTAGTTGGATTAGAATATATTAGTTGTTTAAAGTAATTTTTTACTAGAATATACAGTTCTTGGAATATTGTTCGTCAATCAAAATCGATTGTCCTGGCAAACCTTCGTACTTCAAATTCTGCTTTGTGTCGTTTAAAAAATTAAAATTTTAAATGCATCGTTTGCATTCTAGATGATTTTTAGACATACGAATTTGTCAAGTTTAATTTGTTTGCGGCAATAGAAGGAAGCCAGATCGCATAGGAAAACTGAAAAATAGAAACATTGTACATTATACAGAAATGTATATTATTTATTGTCCTCTCTTCCAATAATATGCCAGTGTTTCATTGTTTTGTTGAAACTTGTCCAATAGTTTGTGCACTTTATACCACTAATTTTGTTTTTCTAAATGCAGGAATTACCAATGTTGGAGTAGCTTCAAATAAAGCTCTAAATAGCTCTAAATGGCAGTTTGAAAACTGCCATTTAGAGCTATGGTAATTACTACTGGTAATATCAGGCCTGATGCCTGGTGTTACCAATCCAGTTGGTAGCAGTTATCTGAGAGTTGGTGAAAACAAATATCACGGGTAACCATGGTGATAACAACTTTAAACTGCCAGTTAGAGCTACTCCCACGTTGGTTATACCGGGCCTAAGAGCATAAAACCTGTTTTTTAGTTTTTTCACTAGTTTACCGGTAGTTTCCTTTGTTTTGATTGATTACAGCGTATTGACTGTTGGTCACGTTATCACATAAAGCACAATAGCTAGTGTCATTTGTTCTGACGCTTGATGTGAAACTGAATACTAGCTTCAAAGTTTCAACCATTTCTTCCATTTTATTGATGTATCAAATTGAAACTTTTATCCATATATTTGTGAACATTTTCTCAAAATAGGCCTATTTCGTGGATTTTTTTTACAATTTTCTCTCTTTAAATTTAATTCCAAATGTGGAAATTTTGAGCACTTTCAAAAGTATGTATGTTTTGTGTATATTTAATTGTAACTTTTGTCAAGTTTGCAAGCTCTAACTGGTAGTCTCATGCCGAGGCATGGAACGAAGAGTTCATCAGTTGATGAATGATGACTGATGACTGCTGACGTGAGCATAACATTGTCCACGAGTCAGTGAAATAGTCAACCTATTCTTGCATTTAATCATCTCTTTATATTTCATCATGAATTTAGTTCAATTCCTGTAAATTTATCCAAAGTTAATTTCAATCAACTTTGAGCCAAGTCATTACACGTATGTGTTGCCTTACAGTTAGCCGAAACCGTCTTCCTCCGTGAGTAAAACAGTCGTTCAATGACTGTCTATTATTCGACTTATTTCAACAACCAAGTGGTCAAGTTATGAACTAGTTACCGGTGTTTGTATCCTTGGGACTGAAATTGAATCAGCATTTCTCGTGAAACTTCCCTTGTTGACCAATTCTATCATTTCTCACCTAGGTGCATCGAGGGTTGCGTTGGTTTGCCTGTCCTCACTTCCTATCCCTCCCATGTTGAGTATGTGTTCCAATTCACGGGCCACGTTTAAAGAACTATCGATCGTGCGTAGATGAGTGGTGATAAAAGGAACTAACTTTACGTCCACGTCGGCTCAGCTGATAACAGCTGTCATCAAGTTTGTCAGCCTGTTAACCGTTTCTAATAAACAACACTAGATAGAGCAGCGATCAATAGTTCTCAGAAAAGTACTCAGGAAATGGAACGTGTTTTCGAATGAGTGAAGTCACCATCTCCTGGTGGCAAACCAACGCAACCCTCAATGCATCTTGGTTCTCGCCATCATTCAGTTTGTTGAAGAAAATACTAGTATACTTATACCCACACAAGACGAAGGTTGCCGTCCAACTGAATAATTTCAAATATTTCAATTATTACATAATTGTGCTGCAACTTTCAAGATTCAATGCTTTTGAAAGATGTATTTACATTTCTTATTGTAAATTTTGTCTTGACAAAAATGACAACCTCTGAAAATATCAGAACTACAAATATAACGGTGATATTTGCGTTTATGTTGGTAGCCAAGTTTCTCTTGTGGATACAAGCGTACTATGTATTAGGTCGGCCTGCATTTAGAAATCTGTAACATTGGTAATTACAAGATGAACAAAAACCATACAATGGTCGGAACTTTAATTTAATGTCACCAAAATGGCTGAGCTTAGCGGCAAAGCCGATCTTCGAAAGGTCATCAATTCTCATTTTGTTATAATTGTGGAATAATTTCAATTTTTATTTGAAATTTTAATTTCACCTGTGTGATATGTACTGTTTGGGCTCTACTATTATCCTATTCTTCCGAAACAAATATTAAATCGTTGCACGAAGTACGTTACTAAGCGAACCGTGAACGGGAGAGAACCAGATATTCATGATCCGCCGTTATAATTGTATTGACCTTGACATTGACCTACGAACACTTGAGGTCGCATAAAGTGGCTGATCGTGCAAAGTTGAAAATTCATCTTGAAGAAAATTTTATGACGTTACAAGTACTAAAACTCGCATACAATGAACATACGCAGTCAGCAAAAAAGTGAGCCGTAAAATATGCGTACATTTTATTAGAATTTGTAAAAACCATGTGACCGCAAGTGTACTAGCCATAACTTATCGACATGTTCTGTCAAGTATTTTAATC
>CAXFZR010000140.1:0-29594 GCA_964007535.1 Brachyptera risi | reverse complement strand
ATTTTTTTATATTGGGTTTTTAACGACGCACTGTAATGATTACTAAGATCTATTGGCGTCGGATGAATGATTAATGAGATGATGGGATGATGAGATGAAGGTTTTTATGGGTAGTGGGAAGGATAGTGGGAAGGAAGCGGTCGTGGCCTATATTGTGGGAACCATCCCGGCATTAGCCTAGACTACAGAGGGAAACCACGAAAAACCCCTGTAAAGATGGACGGTGGCGGGGATCGAACCGGGTCCGATATGTCCCTTCACCTCCCGGATCACACGAAGCAAGTGAGCTAACCACTCAGCTACTGTGCCAATATCTATCTATCTATCTATCTATCTATCTATCTATCTATCTATCTATCTATCTATCTATCTATCTATCTATCTATCTATCTATCTATCTATCTATCTATCTATCTATCTATCTATCTATCTATCTATCTATCTATCTATCTATCTATCTATCTATCTATCTATCTATCTATCTATCTATCTATCTATCTATCTATCTATCTATCTATCTATCTATCTATCTATCTATATATATATATATATATATATATATATATATATATATATATATATATATATATATATATATATATGTATATATATATATATATATATATATATATATATATATATATATATATATATATATATATGTATGTATATATATATATATATATATATATATATATATATATATATATATATATATATATATATATATATATATATATATATATATATATATATATATATATATATATATATATGTATGTATGTATATATATATATATATATATATATATATATATATATATATATATATATATATATATATATATGTATATATATATATATATATATATATATATATATATATATATATATATATGTATATATATATATATATATATATATATATATATATATATCGGTAGGCATCGGCTCAGGCCTTATGTATAAATATTCTTTAGACTCAATTAATAAATTCTGAATGACAACATTTGTGGCACACACTACGTAGGCATATTTTTAAAAAAATCCATAGGGTGGGGAGGTTGGGATAATCACAAGCAAATATGTATGAAATCATGCATTTAATTTTTCACTTGAAAACCCGTGAACTAGACCTATAGGACTGACTATAAAGGCAGCAAAGTTACAACATTCAGTTTGAATCATTGACTAATTAATGAATTTAATAATACTTTTGAACGAACATGCGTTCCGTAATTATCATTTGAAGAAATCGTGATTCTGTTACTTATCGCCCCAAATTTTGGGGTAATGAGGAACAAGTTGCATAATATATAGACCTAAAGAGTAAAATAGAACATTTGGGATAACGGCACATGCAGCGCAGTGGTTAACGCGCTCGCTTCATGAATGTGATCCAGAAGGTGAAGGAGCCTGGTTCGATCCCCGCCACTGTCCATATCCACAGGAGTTTTTCGTAGTTCCCTCTGTAGTCTAGGCTAATGCTGCGATGGTTCCTACAATATAGGCTACAACCGCTTCCTTCCCACTATCTTTTCCATTACTTGAGAAACCTTCTTCTCATCATCCCATATTAATCATTCATCCGACGCCAATAGATCTTGGGGTAAATTTGTCATACTTGGTATCACAATTGAGTTTGTAGTTATAAGAGAGTACCTCCAATGTTAAAGTTCTATAAGAGCAACCGTGATCGGCCGGCCCGAGCTTCACCCCAAAAGCATGGTGCTGGTGTCGGCGTTACTAATCAACCGGCGACACTAGCACCACCTGGACAAAACACCCTGTTTTTTGGGTGAAGCTCGAACTGTCAGAATTATAGAGCCTCCCATAAGAATGTACAGTCTTTCGAACGTAGTTATTATAAAGTCAATGGTATCACCCATAATTTTCCACCCCCAAATAAGGTTAGGGCACCAACCTTGACCACTAACCCCAACCGAAACGCCCCAAACTTCACCATCTAAACCCAACCGAAATCACATTCTATGCAAAAAAATTTACAGTGCAATGGACACAATACTCTGGAAGATCTACAAGAAAACACCACTTTCAGCCACACAACGTTAAAAATTAAATTTGGTACAGAGTTACACAAAATTACCGATCTTAGTTATCATTATAGTGCGTCATTAAACCCTATAAAATTTTTTAAAAAAATGCCCCAGAGATGTTGGGAGGACGCACAGAACAGAAAACATGTTTCACAAAATCTTTCCAAGGACTGACCAAACCTACTTGGCCTAGGCATCTAGGCGTGCAGGTTCAGGTTCAGGAGTTTGCTAGGCCCCATTTGTCCCAATTGGCGGTAGGTATCCCAAAGAAAGCACATTTATAGTAAACCAAGAATGATCATTTTTAGTAAACCAAGAATGATGTAAAATTATGTGCACAGCGATGACGTGATCGAGAAAGAATGACGTATACATGCGAATGACGTCATATTATATCATGGTAATATTTATTTTCGATCGTATAAGCCCAACCCATGCTCGCTGCAGCAGGTAGACAGACCTACACTCGAGCCTCCCACTTCATATTTGCCATGGTCACTTGGTGAGATAGGCAAGACAATAACCTAGACCTAGATAGGGCGAGAGATCGAAATATATCCTCAGCACACTGCTTAGGCCTAGACCTAAAAGGCTTAGCCCAAGGCGGGAACGACAGGGATGTTCGCTGAACGGCGCATAGGGCCTATATAAACATAAACATCACTAGACCTCGGCAGTGTGATGTTCCGAGTTCTGACATTCAGTTGTAGGTTGAAAAAAAATAAAACCAAGAACTTACCTGATTGTTAATTCGCGACCTTCTTCGTACAGACGTTTCGTATCCATCTCCAGCTTGGCCTTTTCCCTGGCTGTTTCATCTAACAGTCGTCTGGCATCCCCCAATTCTTTCTCGTACATAGACTTTAAGCTTGTAACTTCTCGAGTGATAGTTTCCTGAGTAGTTTGTACCTCGCGTCTGAGACCACTGTTCTCTGATTCAAGCTGCCTCACACGATCTATGTAAGTTGCCAGACGATCATTGAGATTCTGTAAGTCAGCCTTTTCTTGAAGCCGGCTGAATCTCGTTGGACTCAAGCCTGGACTTTGTGGTCTTGTCGACTGTTGCAGAGGAGTCGAAGATCTGCTACCAGATGATTGCTGAGACGATGAGGATTGTGTCACAGTTGTTTTCCTTGTTGTCTTCGAAGCCATTTTAGTGCTGTATTATCTGTATAATATGAGTAAAAACAATGCACCCGCAAACACCACTTAACTTATACACCCCACGCCAAGTTGTTTCAATATGGCTGACTGCCGCTTGCCGGTGAACTCAACTGGCCGCCCGCGTATTTCTATAGCATGACGTCATTCATGGCAATCGGTACGCCTTTTCTTCATGACGGAGGAGCAGTTCCTCTACCTATCGGCAAGACGACGAAACTATTTGAAAACTACACTTGTTAGATAATGTAACAATAACGCAGTATTATAAGCCCACAGTTAGATGAATGAGACGTTCCTATCTATATACGAGATAGGGCCTACTCAAGTATAATAAAAATAATTATTTTTCATTATTTGCATTTTTCATTTATTTTGCTACAATCTAGATTCAATGAAAGCCATTATTCAAAAAATTGCATTTTAATTTTCACATCATGATGATTTCATATTATACATTAATTTATATGAAATAATTGTTGTTATTATGACATACAGATTAATGTATATGAAATTATTTTGCTCACTCATAGCTTTGTTGATTTTCCAAGTATTTTAATCTAAATTCAAGCACAATCAGTATTTGGAAAATTGAAATTTAATTTTCACATCATTATCATTTTTTTTTTTTTTTAATAACATCAAAACTTGATACAAAATCATTGTTCCCCAATTAAGGCTATGGATGAAAGATAGGATCGTTTGGATGGGGCACCACAAGGGTGATCCTACCACCCCATTTTGATTATTTAAAACTAATGAACTTCAACACCAGGAAAATTATCATAATATAATTATCATAATTTATATTTCAAAAATTGCATTTTCATTTACACATATATAATGATAATAATAAGTTTCTTTATTCAGCGTAACTTCTTTACAAAGTTGTAGAACATGTCGTCAGATAATGGTGAATAATAATAATAGAATGATAACAGAATGATAATGAATAATGAATAATAATGAATAATAATGAATAATAATAAGAATCAGAATAATAATGAATAATAGTGATATATATATATATATATATATATATATATATATATATCGGTTGAAATGTTGAATGTTAAAATACTAGTCAAATATTCAATGTGTTCAAAACAGTTTGTATGAAGCTTAGATGTATTCGTTGATGGAATAGTAACACTTGTCCAACAAAAATATTCTGAGCTGTGCCCTGAAAGCTACCGTACTTCATTTTTGATTTCCTTGATGAATTGAGGTAGTTTGTTATAGTGTGATGCACTAGCATACCCTGAGCTCTTTGTGAATAGTGACAAATTATGTTGTTGGCTAAAGAAATCATCTTTCCGGCGCGTATTGTGGTTATGGACTAGTCTGTTGGTCGGTTGATTCGGTTGATTGCGAGCTTGATTGTGCAGAACAAGTAGAGACATGGTACACTTAATATTTGAAGACTTCTAAATAGCGGTTTGCATGGAGTCCGACTATGTGCGCCGACCATAGCTCAAATGGCCCTTTTCTGTAGGGCGAGTAGGCGTGCTAGATGAGGTGAGCAGCCCCAGAAGCAGATGCTATAGTTCAGATGAGACTGCAATAGAGCAAAGTATGCCAACTTTCTAACTTCAATACTGGTTGATTGTCTAAGGTGGCGAAGAAGATAACCCGCAGTTGATATTTTTCTGGCAATGTTGACAATATGCGTAGTCCAATCAAGAGTGCTTTGTACTGCTGGTAATTCCTAGGAACTTAGTTTCCGTGCTCTCTTGCAGACTCTTGCCTAGAAGTTGAATCAGTGGACTCGAATTTATGTGCCTTTGTCGTGCATGGAATTGTATGAAGGTAGTTTTACTGCTGTTTATAATCAATTTAGCCGATTCACACCACGTTGTCATGTTCATCACTGCTGTGTTCACTATTGGAGTCAACTCTTCCAGGCTGCTTGAGGGTAGCATGTGACTAGTGTCATCAGCGAAGAGCGTGACTGTTCCTTGGCCTATAGGGCTGTAGGGAGTTGGTTCACATACAGTAGGTACAAGAGTGGCCCGAGGACTGTGCCCTGGGGAACACCAATGTTCGTGATTCTTCTTGTAGACCTGATAGGTCCAGGATGAGAATCTGATGACAGTGACACGTATTGATGGCGCTCATGTAGAAATGAGTTGATCCAATCGAGAGCTACTCCTCTTATTCCCATTGACTGCAATGTGTTGGATACAATCTCGTGATTAAGACTATCGAATGCCTTCGACATATCATAGAAGAGTCCAATGGCGTGAGCTTTTTCATCAAGAGCTTTGTAAAGAGGATTCAGAAAACTGTCGATTGCTTGAATGGTGGATTTTTCCTTCTGAAAACCGTATTGATTGTTCGAAAGAAGGTTCCGCTTCTCCAAGAAATTGATTATTCTAGTGTAAGCTACAACCTCAAAGATCTTCGAGAATGCCGATTCTTGGGCAATTGGCCTGTAGTTTTCAGGGTTAGATCTGCTTCCTTTCTTATGGATCGATATAATTTTTGATGTTTTAAGCTTGGTTGGAAATATGCCTTCGGATAGTGAGCAATTGATAATAACGGTGAGTGGCTCGCAGATGTACTTAGCGCATGCTCGGAGGATATTGCTCGGAATTTCGTCTATTCCGGATGATCGCTTCACGCATTTCTTGGTTATAATACTCATTACTTCTTCCTCATCAGTGGGATAGAAGAATATTTGACCGTGGGAACAGTTGGTCCGAGCTGCCGCAGGCTGCGGGTTTGTGGAGCTGTTTGTCTTCAGTCTGTGGTTGTTGCGCTGAAGGTTGTTCACCGTTTCACAGAAATGATCGTTGAGTAGATCTGCGCATAGCTTAGGGTCGGTGAGACTATCTCGCCATTCGATAAGAGGATGAGTTTTTGAGCCTTTGCTAATGTCGAGTTGGTATTTCCTTTGATGATTCGCCAGGCTGTAGTTGGTCTATTTGTTGAGCTAGCTACGAGGTTATCATTATGTGTTCGTTTTGCATGCCTTCATGGTCCCATCACAACACAACGGCAACCCTGACTGACCTGATTATTGTCAACAATCCAACCAATGTTATACTAACAGATCAGCTACCACCACCAGGATCAAGTGATCACAATGTTGTGTACATTACCTATAATATTGACATACCCAAAATCAGAGCAACATTTCGTGAATATAGAAACATACGAAAAATTGACATGCCCCTCTTCACATATAATGCTAGTCAAATTTTCTGGAGATATAATGTTGAGCAACATTCTAATATAAACGACAAAGTGGTGACTCTGAGTTCTATGATCTTGAACTTAATGGATGCTCCTGCACCGCTGATAAAAAAGCGTTTTTCAAATAAACCTGCTCCATGACTAACTCCAGCTGTGACTTCAAGTATAAAATTCAAAGCTAGCACACAGAAAAGCTGAAACTTCGAATTCAAAAGAAAATTGGGCTGAATACAAAAAACTCAAAAACTAGTCAACAAATGTATCTCGTAAGGCCAAGCAGGCTCATACTCAATATAATTAACTTCATATAGTTTCAATAAACTGCATAATCTTCGTAGCTCATGACATGTGGAAATTTCTCAAACAGAGTCATGTCTCGTCAACAATAAAAAATAACTCTTTACCAATGAACTTTGACAACCAAAATGCAATAAACAATTATTATGTGAGAATTGGAAGCAATCCCACACTGTTGTCAAGTAGGCACAAATAAAAGAACTTGACAAGATCCAATGCGAAGAAAATTTTTATCTAGAGACGGTGGATTACAAAACTGTTTACAATGAATTGTTTAATCTCTTAGTTCAAGAGCTACGGGTACGGATGGTATCAACCTGGAGATCTTGTATCTAGTACTTCCTTATTTCCTTCCAGCCATCACTGATATCATCAATCTCTTAAAAGCCTCATCAACATTTCCTTCACTATGGAAATCAGCTACTATCCACCCTCTGCCTAAAATAAATCAGCCAATGAATCTCTCCGATTTAAGACCTATCAGCATACTCCCTACGATGTCGAAAATCATGGAGAAAATAATACATCAACAAAATATGGAATCAGCTCTTTCCTCCGGAACAATCTGGTTTCAGACCCGGGTACAGTTGTACTTGACTACTTACTATACTATGAAACTATATCATTATCAACTTCTTTTCACAAATATCTTATCTACATATCTATCTATCTATATCTATATAACTAGGCTATATCTAGTATCTATATCTTATCACAATATCTTATCTCTAGAAAGTTTGGCTGGAAGACCATTCTCTGCACTGAACCCCGCCCGCCTATGTTGAACAATCATTGTATAGCTATTATCATACCATATCTTATATATTATACAAATATTGTTCAAATAAAGACATACAAACAAACAAACATTGTGACTAGACATGTCTGATAGCATACTTAACAGCATGACAAATAGATGAACAGCATTTCTTGCTTTACTCGACTATTCTAAGGCCTTCGACTCCATTCATCACCAACTACTTATAAGTAAACTTCGAATACCGGTACTCGGTTTGGTGAAGCAAAATTCAGAGATAGTAGTTTTAAAAAATCATGTTTAATTTAGTTCTAATTTGTTAGCTCTTTCTGTTCTTTTCCCTTTTCCATTTGTAAATTTATATACAGTAGTTTCTTTTTATTACCGGTACATTATCATTTGCATTTTGTCATAACTAACAAGGTTAGGTGGAAGAGCCGATACTCATGTATCTGAACCTTGCCGTTTCATTTTTGTTAAATAATCATCTCATTTTTGAATTCTTACATGTAAACTGTTCTTTCTGTTTTTTTTGCTACTGTACTACTCAAAAATGAATGAAGTCTAATTATTATCTGAATTCGCTTATACTTTGAGAGTCGAGAGGTGGATTTTACCATTTTACCATTGGGATGTTATGCTCCGTTGTAGAAAAACTGCCATTTTATTTTTGTAATTAATAAATTATTCATTCATTTTTTTTGTTTTCATCAACATTGAAACTTGATACAAAATCATTGTTTAAAGCTGAAGGTGAAATATAGGCAATACCGTAGTTAAATTTAGTTTAAATTCCATTACCATCAATATCAAATGTGCACCTTTGTTAATTGTAAACTTTATTCAATCTCTTTTAGCTTTCATTAACAATTCTCTCCTAGTCCCTCAACACAGGGCCTATTTGAATTGGAAGCACCTGTGAGGAAGTTGGGATGAAGATTTTGATGCAATATTAAGTAAGAGGTTATCCGAACACGCAACGTTACAAAGTGTAACAGAGAGGACGAAAAACTCGGGAAAGTGGTACAAGAAGTGAGACATAATTTAAAAAGCATAATCCCTATAGCTGTTCTGAAATAGTTATAGTCCATATATTAAAAATGTGTAATCAAGTATAGCCTACAGTATCGGTTTTGTTTTCAAATTAAATACAATTTAAATAATTATTATCAAAGCAGCAAAGCTTTTACATATATTTATTATTTGGCTTAACAAATAATGTAACTCATTTTGATCCAAAAAATATATAGACTGGGATATTGAGTTACGTAAAAACTGTGAAACTCAATCTTTGCGTCTGCTCCTCTGAAACTGCTATACTTATTAGTTACTAATGTAAGAAAAACTATTTTAAAATACAACTCTAATTAATGGCCAGCTTGCATCCACTTAACCAGTGATCAGCAGTTTGACGGAAAAAATCCATCGCGGCTTAACCCTACCGTAAAAATAAAGATATTATTACCAACTTGTAGATCGCAGGCATGTTTGCATGATATGGATTTTTTTAAATGGTATTATTGGACTGATGTTATAAATTTGAGAGGAACAATCAGAAATTTCATTTGCTTGTCTACAATCAGTATGACGATGACAGTATAACGACACTATAGGTAGTTAGATTGCTAGGTCTGTTGGGAAAGATGGAGAAATCCTGTTCCCAAGATTTGATTATATCGCACCGATGGATGAGCAACAGCGTTCAAGAGCTATGCAACTAGTCATATATTAAAACTAAAAATGTGCTGTTACCGCGGTACGAATTACACTAGTTTCTTATATATTGCTCCACACATTCAAAGTATAGTTGCAAATGTGTATTTTATGTCTTATTTATGCAGGGTCGGCCCGTGGGCTGGGCTACCTGGGCGGCTGCCCAGGGCGCAACATTTCCAGGGGCGCAAGAAATTTCTAGCTTTTCATCGTTTTTATTTATTTCACTGCAAGAGGCGTTTGACAAATGATTTAAGTTACTATCGCCGTTGGACGTTGTCACGTTGGTTTATCTATTCTGAGAGATCAGACAGGGTTTTTTCCTTTGCTATCACTGTTATAATATCACTGTTGTTGAATGATGAATTAATGCAGCGTTTTATTTGTTTGGAACATCCATTTGGCAAAATTACGGTAGTCTTGTTGAAATTCATGTATTCCAGGAATTTCCTGTAGTTCCTGAAACCCGCGTGAAATCGTACTATAAAAAGTACATTTTCAAAAATTTTCTTGCAGGGCATGGCTCCCTCCTCGCATTCATCATTGATATGAACACTCAGTTTTGGGGGCTGACAACTGAGTGCTTGCCCGGGATACCGAAATGACATGAAACGGCCCTGCAGCTAAAAATATTGGTTCTTGCATCATTTTCAATTGCATAGGTCGAATGATTTTGACATCTGAACCTCATCTGAAACGCACTGAACCGTATCAAAAATGGGTGTAATCTGTACAAATTCCCTGCGGAACCAGAAGGGGGCCTTCCCCCCTGCCCCCTTGCAACGGGCTGTTGCACACAACTGTTCTCATATGGTAGCTTCTTTTCCAAACTGAAATCCCCTCCCCCATGAATGTGACCTGGATCCACCCCTGCCCAGGGCGCAAAAATATCATGAGCTGGCCCCGTATTTATGCATAAAAACAGAGAAGCAAATAGGTATACTTGTTCAAAATTTAAGTGATTTTATCGATGCAGCATCTCTCCTGTCTAAATTGAAGTTGCCTTTGTAAAACATATCTCTCACAAATCGGGAAAAAACAGTACACCACTCAATTAAGAAATCGTTGAGGATCACAGTAATCTGATTCACAATATAATTTGAACTTTATACACAATGCAATATAAAGATCTAAGAGTTCACCCTCATGTTTCCTAGCTCTGAAGAAACCATAAATATCCGCCAGAAAAAGTTGCAGATACCCTCGCTGTTGGTGTTAAAATGTGGAACTAGAGAAAAGTTACAAAATGGAGCGCGCATATTTTCAACAATGGCATTGATTGGAATATTACATAGTTGACTGAACTTTTGTAACAATTCATCACCTATATTGAAATTTAGAAGAACATTCTATTGTTACTTTTCGTATCAAATTAGGAACAAGCAGAAACTGCGTATCCATAAAGCTAAATAATCCAAGTCCTAAGTAGGGCCTAATAATACTCAAGTCTTTGAATATACAATCAAAGTTGGAATAATCATGTAAAATATCATCTACTCTCTCTGAGAAGGCAAATCTTGCATGGGGTAATTTTTAGTGGCGAAAAACGCAGGTGACTGCCCAGGACGCCAAATTTATGGGGTGCTATCAGCTTCCTTTTGTATATTCTAGATTTCACCAAACATATATATAACATACATATATATATATATATATATATATATATATATATATATATATATATATATATATATATATATATATTTGCAATGTTAATATATATATATATATATATATATATATATATATATATATATATATCATATTTATTATATTTAAATATATATTATATTTAGCTTTCTAGATTCTATATTTATCGAATGGAGTAAATTATACCCCACCAAAACCAAAACTTGTAAAAACAAGGAGCTTACTATTCACTTTGGCATATAAAAGTGGTGATATAAAAAGTAATAAAGCATATACTGCATATAAAAAAACAAGAAAAAATAAAAAAGTATAAAAAGGACGAATAATTGATTAATAATAAACGTAGATTGGGGGGGTGGGGAATTAATCATTTTATTTCAATTGACGACTAGTGATTGACCCGCCCACAAACGTCACAGAACAGAACATCCAATCAAATGGGCTTTGTTATGTGGGAAATTTCACATTTACCTATCAGAGTATCTCTATATTCCCACATGAAGTATAGATCAAGGTGGCCCTGGCGATTAGCCACGCCTATCACTAGTGGTCAATTCATTTCATTTTATTTTTGTCTACATCATCCCTAGTGTTGATACTTGCTTTCTTGAAAAAGGGCCGTGATCAAAAAAGGTTGGGAACCACTGCACTGAATAATACATTACAGTGAAACCTCTATGCATCGTTCCTAGATTTATCGTTTTCCTGCTTGTATCATTCATTTTTTCTCACCCCACTCCCTTATGATCAATATTAAATTTTCCCGGATGGATCGTTTTTCTGCATGGATGGTTTTATTTTTCCTGGTTCCTCGAAACACAATGGATAGCTGATAGAGGTTTCACTGTATCACAATAAAACTGTTTGTTTTTGGATAATCGTATGCAAAGTTAGTCAAGATACACAACTAAGTAGAAAAGGTGGTTACATATTTCTTTTAAATGTGATTTTGCGTGATTTCCAGGGACCAGTGAAATGGTAAAAACCACATAAGTTTATAATGTCACTAATCCACAATTGCCCGAGTTCTATTTTGGTATAAAGATAAAGATTTTAGATTTTTATTTCCAAAATAGAACTCAAGAATGGCTTACATAACATATAGTTATGAGGCAAAATCACTTGAACTTCTTTCAAGAAATTTGTGTTGTACCTTATACACGCCTTTTCACGTTGCCCATGAAAAATAATCCAAGAAAATGAATCAGACAAATATTAACATGTATTTATAAGTTACTGTAGGCTCACTGCCATAGTGTTGGATTTATTAAATGTTACATTTATAAATACATTTGGTATGAAAGTGTAAAATATGAATATAATACTGTAAGAAGTAGGCATGCATATATGTATAAATTTGTTCAGATTGATAAAAATGAATCTTTGAAGTGTTGAATGCCGACTAGAGATATGTAGAGAGTGCCGACATTCTCGCGCATTTCATCTCCGCTGATGATTGGTACACCTGCTTTCCTGAGATCTTGTCCTTTCAACAACAATTCTCTTATATTGACATCCGCAAACCTAACAACATAAAACATTCAGTCATTGTCACAGTGGAATAAACTAGACATCAACGTCAAGATGGCAGATATTGCTCCAATCCACTAAATTATTGATCACTTTATGGATAGAGATGTCTGAAAATGGTGTTATGATTTCGTGTTTTTCGTATCTGTATCTGCAAATTTCGGTGTTTGGCGGGGTTATGTTTTTTTTGGCCTAGGTAATATCACATGGAAATGACATTTCATGAAGTTTTAAAAAGGAAAATATTTGGAATATCTAACAAGTTTAAAAGTAACTTGGTGTGTATAGGAAAAAAGCCTGAGGCTGAATATATGAATTGGGTGAAAGGGAAAGAGAGAACAGCAGCTTACCGAGATTTATGATTAGAGAAAGGCCTACTCATCGTGGAGAGCCCGTTGATAGAACACATAGAGGTGAAAGTCACACGAGGTTTCGACGTTTCGGCTATTGCCTTGGTCACAGTAGAGTAGAGAGTGTTGAACTAATGAAGGCTGCTTGTTCAGGTGGGTGGGTGAAAGTGAGGGGGGAGGGAGGGGGGGGGGGAAGAAAAAAAAAGGGAAAAACAATAAATATAAAATATTTCCCCCCCTTCCCCCCCCCCTCACTTTCACGCACCCACCTGAACAAGCAGCCTTCATCAGTTCATCACTCTCTACTCTATTGTGACCAAGGCAATAGCCGAAACGTCGAAACCTCGAGTAACTTTCATCTCTATGTGTTCTTTCAACGGGCTCTCCACTATGAATAGGCCTTTCTCTACTCATAAATCTTGGTAAGCTGCTGTTCTGTCTTTCCATTTCACCCAATTCATAAGTTTGAAAGTAAACCATCGTTAATCCAGAATGGAAGGGACCCCCAAATAATGATTTTGATTTATAAAAATTTTGACTAACTAAAAAAATAAAAAAAATTCCTCTTCAACATAAATCATTACTCTTCCCGGTTAGAATGTAGTCACTTTCGTATTGAGCGCGGGAGAAAGCTACCGTAGGTGACTGGCCAGGAGTAAGAGTCAGAAACCATCGAGAGGATCCTCACCATGATCTTCTCACAGATTGTGAGTACTCGTCAGCTAGCTTCAACAACGCTCTGCTCGGCCGAACGAATGATTTGAGCTCATCACAGTTTTGTGGTTGTCACTTGTCAAGGTCAGACCACATACACAACATAGGCGCACACAGGCAGATGGCACGCATGCGCATCAAGCAGTGAACAGCTCATGTGTCAAATAAAAAAAGATATAATTTTGAAAAATCATGCTTTTTCAGGATAAAACATTCAAAAACGTTTTTTTCGTGGAATATTTCGCAGTTTCAAGTTGAATTCGGTGTTATGAGCAAATTTAGGCACATTTCGTATATTTTATTGGCAAAATTATATTAATCAATTGAGAATTTATTGAAACGTGTGCTTATATTATTGAGACTATCATCATACTCAACATTTTGCAATTTCACGACTAGCAAAACAAACAAACAGCTCCATTTATGGATAAACGAAAGCTCGTTCATTACAAATCAAGAATAGTCTATAATTCAAAAACATTCTTAGATTGATAAAATTCTATAAAGTTGTTTCCTCATTAATGTATATTGGAATGCAAATACACCTGCATTTCGAATCACGACCCACTAGCCCTTGGAATAGCTAAAGCAAGTTACCCGACTTCCTCGCAGTCCCCGACTTGTCCCTCTTCCTCCAGCGGTTCGCTGATGACAACAAACTGCAACACTTGCTCCGTTAGCGAGGCTGACGTGCACATTGCCATCAGCAAGCGGCGTTGGTCTGCTGGTGCACAGTCGAAACCTGGCAATGTGTGACACAGAAATACAGGTACAAGAAAACGTTTTAAAGATAATACTGTACATAGCAACTTTGAACAATTTCATTACTTGAATTACAAATTCAATTACAAAATGCTATGTACACGAGAAAATGATTCAGTTCGTTGTTTGTAAATAATTGTTTGTGACTATAATATTTAATTGCAGTTGATCTTTATCAAGCACATCGTTCAATAGTTAATGTTATTCTCTTCTATTACTTTAGTGTATTGTATTATGTACACTTTGTTCTATTGTGGATTTTGTACAGAACTTTAGCAACAAACTATAAAAATATAAATATAAAAATAGTTGAATAGTCAACCAATCAACTACTGAGATCTGTACTCACTCCTGGAGTAATTGAACGTGAGCTTGGACTGTCTGTTGGCTTCACTCCTGGTCTCAAGGTCTGGACCCATCTGGCCCAGGAACTTGTACTCGACGTACAACTGAGCTATGTTCATGTTGGTACTGATGCTGCCTGCCGGGTTCAAAGTCATGAAGTGGATCTTCACAATCACTTCATTTGGCTTCGGTATCTGTTGGCACACCAGACAGTTGATAACGTCATTTCATTACACAACAATTGTAGAATTGTAGTAGTGGGGAACGTGCAAATAGTCTAATGTCTCGAGTTCAAGCAAGATCAAACAAGAATAGCAGTGAGTTTTCATGATGTTGTTCATATTGTCACAATTCATACTGGAAATATTGACGTTAAGCCTACCTCTACCCCTAACAACTGGAAAACGGAACAACAGCTGTCACCCGCTTTTGTAGCACAATTGCAAGGTAGAGACTCTTGACAGAATGTTATGACAATATTGCTGTCTACAGTTATTGATGAGCAAGACTAAAGTGAAGCAACATGCCAGGAGTAATTGAAAGACTTGAAAATCAGAGACTTGATCATGAGAGTGATCATTCTGGGAGAGAAGACCAATCGAACTTGAGCCGTATCTGCTGATCTGCTGAAGTTCGAGACGCCCATTCGCAGCCACTATGTGATGGTTTTACTGGAGTACTGCTGGTACTGCCAAAAGGCTTTTGTTTATCACTAATAATTCCTGCTTCAAAATGCCTGTATAGGTGGTAGATGTTTATAGATGTTTATGCTCTTTCATCTATGTAACCATATGCTTAAATGAAAAATACAACTCCAGGTAGTGATGCCTTCGGGTAACAATTTAGGAACCGTGTACCGGCAAAATTATCGAGGTAAATTCGGAAAAAATTCAGAAACTATTTTTTTTTTGCATTTACATTCTTTCTTTCAATTCCCGCTGTTTCATCAAGGTCAAATCATTTGTCTTCGAGTTTGAAGAAAGTACACATCCCGCTATTGACTGTCAATCAGGTACCCTTTACAAATAAACTATAAACCATCTGGCAAGTCTCCATATTTACAGACAAAAACCATCAGCTATCTATTAGAGCTGGTACACCCTAGCAAGATACGGGATTGCGATTGTAAGAGTTTAATCACATCTGTAGCACATACGGAAGAGGAAGGAAATGTATTGAAAACAGAAACAATTTGATTTGATTATTCTTGTTCCTTGTTAGTCTATTTAAGCAGAGTTGGGTTTGATGAGAATGCGTT
Source organism: Brachyptera risi (assembly GCA_964007535.1). Taxonomy (NCBI): domain Eukaryota; kingdom Metazoa; phylum Arthropoda; class Insecta; order Plecoptera; family Taeniopterygidae; genus Brachyptera; species Brachyptera risi. The sequence goes on along the minus strand of CAXFZR010000140.1, from coordinate 13,802 downwards.
CTCCTATTATTAAGCAGTAACTTCCAAAGGAATCACGTTACTTTTCATCGGAAACGAAGAACATAACTTACGTTCTTTTTCAAGTTCCTTTTGAACAGATTTTATTTCAAGAATTTATAGGCAACTTGCAAAAGATCGCCTATTTGTACAAAATATTGTATGAAAGATTTTGTCTTCGATCCTTTGTCTCACATGCTATTGACTCAGGCTAATCCCTAATCCCTGCCATCTATCCTGTATATTATTTTATTATTTCCAGATGTATTTCACGGTATTTCTCTGTCTACTACTCATCTTAGGATCATTCGTACGTTGACGTAGTTAGATGGTTCGAATTAACCGAGCATCAGTGTGAGGAGTTGGAGAAAAATGTCAATACGCGTACCCAGTTAATGCATTCCAAGAAAATCATCACTACCTGGTGACATCGGCAATAGCCAATGAAAATGAGATCATTTCCAAGATGCATATGGGGAGATTAGTGTAAACACAAGAGGCCTATACCACTTCAGAGTTCCATCTCAACCCTGCAAGTCCTCGTGATGAGATCTGATTATTATTTTTAAAATTGGTGTTGTGGTAGTGTTTTATCAATAATTATTGTGTAATTATTTAATTGGTTATGAATGATATATTACTGTTTTAACATGGGTGGGGGGGGGGGGTAGGGGGGGGAACATGGAGATCTTTTGCTTAGTACCATTTTAAAACCCATTAAATTCAAACGAAAAACTCCGCTCTGGTAACTTTCAAAGGAAACTAAAGGAGAACTAAGGAGGGTTTTAAAGGAACTTAATTTTTTGAAGGACTTTTGAGTTCCTTTTTCTTCTGGGCCCGGATTCACAAAGAGGGAGTTTCAATTACCCCGGGGTAATTGTGGGGGTTTTTGCCAATTCCCCCAGAATCGGTATTCACATAGCGGGAGAATTGGATTTTCGGAGGTTCTAAACTCCCAAACAGAATCCCTCCTACGTAGCAGGGAGAATTGCAAAACACCAGAAAATATTTCAGAAAAATGGCCGCTTGCTCTCACTAGAAGAATTGAATAATTAATATCTGAACAATTAGCAACTTATATTCATATTGAGAGACGCTACTCGTCTTTAAAAAAATGCATATTCATAATAATAATGAGTTATTTTCCGTGTAGACAACAAATATATTGATCACTTATCTTGCTTGTACTGATTTCATATAATCTGATTTTTTGAAAAATAAATAGTCGTCTCAGTAGCATAGTGGTAGCGTGACTGACTTTAAAAGAGAATATTCCTGGTTCAAATACCACCAAGGTCAATCATTTTTGTTTTCATAAAACAATGTTTTTTCAGAGTATACTGGTATATCATGTTATTTTCTGAAATTATAAATTATAATTTCGAGTGATATTGCTGTAAGAACTACGATTTTGGATTACTGGCCATGGTAAAAGGTCCTAGTTGGATTTTGCTTTGTCTCCTTGAATGGTTTCTCAAGGTATTTTGCTTAGAGAAATTGACTGAGATGAGGCAATTAGTTATTTTGTGCAAAGGAGAAATATATTATCCATTGTTTATTTCTTTGGAAAGGAAGCGATTTCAGTGCTATTGAGTGGGGACTGTAACGCTGCCGTGAAACAGCAGACTGCTCAAAAAGAGATCATACAAACTGTTACCGTCACGTTTAATAATTATGCACATCCAGTGATAAATAATGTTGATGATTTTTCTTTATTCAACTATCATTCATATGAATTGATGAATATTGAATATATTTGAAGAGACATTATATATTATAATAACTGTTGTTACAAAAAATGTGATGGGCTCTTTAGTTTTCGGCATTGGAATGGTCTGAATTGGCATTTCTAGAAATCAATAATACACACATTTTATAGCGTAACTATTAATTGTTCCATATTCTTCATGTATGTCTGTTTATACTATATGATACTATATAGTAAATACTATATACTATGAATATATAAATATTCATCAATAGAGATTTATATATATGGCATATATAGGCCTATATATTATATATATTTCTCAACTTCTCAACTTTTCACGTCTTGTAGACGTGTACAATTACATACGGTTCACAATAAACCCTTAGATGTGGAATTGAATAACCTTGCGTCACTATCAAATAAAACATATTTTCGGAAAGTATGCAGCCCGTGCAATGATAACATCAACAATTATTTCTTTTCAACATCTAAATACGATTCAAATGAAATTACTTGGACTGGAAAATAAATCAATTCTTTGATCATAGATTCATAATGATTATAATAATCGTGATAATAATAATAATGATAATAGTGATAATGATGATAAATATGGTAATTAAGGTGATGATAACAGTGATATAACATTGATATTTAAAAAAAAAAATATGCCTAAATATGTTTTTGATCCAGTCATTGATGGGATGTTGGAAATCCCACTCTATCTTTTTATTGATGAATTGTTTACAACCTGTATTTCACGTGTTCTGATTGGTACATCATTAGTGACGTCACCAGTTATTGATGACATCATCACTCTACATTCTCCCCTCAGTATCCCAATCAAAATTCTCGTTCGTGAATACGAGGTTTTAGCTCTGAGAAAACGATGGTTTTACGGGGAGAATAAAAGAGGGGTTTTCATAGAATCCCTCTATTCAAAACCCTGCTTCGTGAATCTGGGCCCTGAAAACTGTAACGGTAGCTAGTCCCTTTTTGGATCGAGTAAGTGGATCGAGTAATGGGAATTGGAACTAGTTCCTTTATTTGAGGAACCTACCCAACACTGTATATAATTAAGGTATCTATTAGGGTTGGGTAAACCTTGATTTTTGCCACGAACCGAACCTCGAACCAAACCTTTCAAAAAGGTTTGTTTTTTTGAACCTCGAACCGAACCTTTTTTCTTTTTTTTCAGACCTACCGTGAATATAAGAGACAGATTCGGTGTCAAACCCATATGGAACAGAAATGTAACTCAGTCATAATAGGGTACAGACCTGCCAAAAATACAAGCCAAGTACATCCAACCAAAGTACTAGGCCTAGTTTCAGTAGTAGGCCTAAAGTAAAACTGCGTCGTAGATTCGTGAGACAGACTGGGTCAGTACAAAATTGTGCCATTCATGACATAATTTCAGTTTTTCAGTAAAGGAATTCAGGGTTTGTTTTAGTTCAGAAGCAAGTGTAGAAAACTAGAACAAGTGATATAAACAGGTGAAGGAAGGCCTAGTTTCAAGAGCAATATCACGTTGAATAATGTAAAATTATGAAAACGATTTCATATTTAATACATCACAGTTTGGTCGACTTCATTACAAATTTCCAAACTACGTCACACAAGACACACAGCCACTAAACTCAAGTACTGGTCTGTTTGATGATCGGCGATCGGCCTATCGAATCGATAAAAGCAAACAGCTGATAGGTCCTGCGCACTGCACTGACAGCTTTTAAAACATTTGCAGGTTATTTTTATATCTTATTGGATCATATCTTATCTGTTATCTCATTGGGATATAAACAACAATGTATAACATTTATGTATTTCAACTTGACTTGATGAAGTTCCCATCAATAAAGTACAGAAATTATTAGTATTGTGATAATTGGCATGAAAAAAAAAAAAAAAATATATATATATATATTTTAGAAGTTTGAAAAAAGTTCGTTTTCGAACCTAGCCGGTTCGAAATTTGAACCTCATTTTAAGGTTCGGTTCGAATTTGAACCGGTTCGCCATCCGCGGTTTGGTTATCTATAGCCATAGTAGTATATTTTAGATTGTGGCATCATGACTCTGGGAAAAGAGATGAAAATGGCCTCCCGTCAGCGCGATTTTTGCACGCTATTTTATACATTTTGAGTGCCTAGGTAACAAAAAATACCCAGATAATGCATGACCCGCACCCGACCCAGTTATCTGAAGGCAAAACTACTACATGGACAAATAATTAAGCCTGTTGAAAGTTGGAAATATTCCCAAGCTGGAGCTTGCATTACTTTTGGAATTTATGCAAGAAATAGAATGGTCATATGTTAACAACACACATGTGAGAAATAATTTGAGAACTATTTGATCATATCCCTCAGTTTTCCACCTCGCTCATCCATCCATACAACATATACGTAATTACCATTGATTATAAGCACTATAAGCATACTCTCCCAGTTCATTAAATTAATCATCTGGGACGAGTATTTCTTGTCCAACTCACTATGAACCTAATTATCTACTTAGTCAGTACTAAATAGTAGGTACTAGTAGGTAGTAGATAGTAGGTACTTAGTACCAACATGGGGTTGACTCATTGCCATAGTTGCCGATGGCAAATGTTTCAACCAATTTCATGTTTATACCAACTCTAGTAATGAAGGCTCATTCACGACCTACATACTCGAAGATATAACTTTTGTGGTCTGTAAGTAGCGATAAAGAAATTGTCGTACAAGACATCAGACTACTGTGTCACTGCCTTCAAGAGTAGATAATAATATGCATGCCTGCTAATAAAAAAAGCAGAAATTTGAAAAATTCATCACTTCAACTAATTAGTAATTTTCCATCATGGTCTATGCTCATTTTTTATCCATCCTCTTCTGATGTACTAATGTTTGATCCTAGAGCAATTAAGGAAGGATGCAGTGTAAGTAACCATTCACCTTACAACTTGCACGTTACACTATGTAGGTTGTGCGCATTCATGTCATTCTACGAGCTGCAAGTACGCGTACGTAGATCGTGATTGACCTGGACGGGTAACGTGGCTGAATCACTAAGAGTGAACATACTCCTGTAGGAGGCTGAAACTTGTATCTATATAGTACATAGGAACTTGTCTTACATACCTGCAGAATCACCCAGTAACATAGCCATACCGGCTTTACTGAGATGCAAAGATGTACAGTACATGTGTTTTATGAGGTATAAAACAGCCAATGAGTGACTATAGCGTTGTACTTACCGTCGTTTCTCCGTCGTACATATCAAAGTAGCCATCGGACTTGTTCGTCCGGCTTCCTGAAATATCAACATAATGTCAACATCAACAAACTCTTCATAGCCTCTACTGAATATTGTAATAGTGGACTTAAAGGTGAACTGTTGCCCTCAGAACTGATGGTTGACATACAAATTGATGAACAATTGTTGTAAAATAGGCAACATGCATACATTTTGGATTTAGTTTCAATCTACACAAAACGAGCAATATTTTCAAGAGATTGAATAGTATAGCAGTTGATGACTGTTAGATTTAAGGTGCATCAATATGGCCAAGTTTTTTCTGCAAATATAGCAGTAAAGAAAGTTTGAAAAAATTGGCAACGGGCAATGATGGGTTTAAAACAGACTTGAAAATACATAAAACATTAAATAACTGTTGATTTGATTGAAACAAGCTTTTGTGAGACCATGTTCATCAATAGCAACCGTCACGGTCCATAAGATTGGGCAGCCAGACGTAGAGAGCCTAGATACTCAAAGAAGAGAGCGGACAACTCCCGCGCATGGAGGGCGCCATTCCTTGTCAAAAAGTGCCGGCAACTTACCAGTTGATAAATAAGATGCCATAGGGACTGTCAACCGACGTGAGCTAAGAGCGGCGTGTCAATTAGTTTGTAGTAAAGCGATATGAACATCAATTACTTGTTTCCTAACTGGATAATATTCAAAATCAAAATGAATTGATGAAATGTTTCATATACTTTTATGTTTTTATGTTCAACTTCTTGATAGTGATCTTGGTCATCAAGAAGGCTTTGCATTTTGTTCATCGTCAATTCTATCAGATGTCAGTTGAAATTCGTAGCTGTGAGGTTAGGATCTAATATTGAACATTAAATTCAAGAACAGGATAATGTATCTACTCCCAACCTCCAGATTTTCATTTTTAATCTTATAAATATATACTATAATTAAATCTGAGTGAGCGAAATTTTCAAAATCATCGGAATCAGTTGCGAGGTGAGTGTTTTATCTCCACTAAAAACAGTCGGGACCGGTGATAACTTAACCACCAACTATTCTTAGAACTTTTGCCTGAACTTTTTTATAAATATTACGTAACTCAGAACGTGCTAACAGATTGAATTCTTTGTGAATCTGGGCCCAGAACTTCCAACTAAAGTTGTTCCTAACCGATGTGATGAAGTCTGGTACACGTTCTGGACAAAGAATGATGTCCATGCGCGAGATATTTCAGTAGCCAATAGGAAACAGTCTTCAAAATGTCTGCTCTCTTCTTTAAGTATCTAGGCTCCCTAGCCAGACGCTCCTGCATTATGGCGTGGCATGACTTGTTTGCAATTTTATGCAAAACTGAGCTACGCCCATGTTGAAATAGGTTAGGTCTACATCTTCAATGATCCTTCAGCAATAATTTCTCATTGAAAATTGAAAAAAGAAATGGATTTACCCTGATTTTTTGCCGAGTACCGAATTAAATAAATAATAAAAAACATGCTTCATGCATGTCAGCTATTAACTGAGTTGGGTCTAAAACAAAACCTGTTTCATCAGTTGGCACAATGCATATTCTGATATTAGACTTGGGATTGCTATTTAAAGGAAAAAAAATTGAAAAATCGATGTGGGTAGTGGGAAAAATCAAAGGGGAAAAATCAAATGGTGGGTACCTACTTGGGCAGCTATGCTACATTGATAATAGTCCTCAACCACTTCAACTTTCGAAGGGAGTTTCAAAACATTGATGAATGATCGAATGAATAATAATAATGAATTTCATTTGATTACTGGCTGATCCAGATTGATTAGTAATCCAGTGTCCGACAACAGACAGTTGATCAAATACTCGATAACCGGAGACATCCCTAGTTCAAAAATGATTATGCTAGCACTAGCTGTTGGTACCTGTGCTGACACGTTGCGGACCCGTCACTCTCGCCATATCGCTGCTAGTCTTGTGGGCCTGTTGATTCCAGTTGTCCTCCTCCAGCAGTTCCATCATCTCCACCTGAGTGTTGTCGCTGGAAAGAGTCTGGCTATCTGAACCCCACAGTGGCCGGCGCCCCATCAGGTTCGCATCCACGGCCCCGTGAGCCCGCCCTATGGTCATAGATATGGATCGCGGGCCTGAATTGTAGTCCGACGAGAGCCGTTCATCGTGTCGACCTATGACATTGATCAGCATGTATCGTACTCTCGATTATTCATCGTAAATCCTACTCCTCTCTAAAATCAAGTTGAGTCTCTTGGAATGGATGTGAGAAAAGGTTAGTATCGAGTAGGTAATGAATAAGGGATACGTAAACTAACCTGAAATCACGTCAAAAACATTACCCTATGGCTATAGCCAATTAAAGCCACATAGCAACCTAAATTAGAAGTACAGTAAGCTTGACTACATGAGTGGGAGTAATTTCTCATAGCTATTCTTAACAAAATATTTAGCAGTAAGGAACAGCCAATGAGATGGCTTCTTTATAGCAGCAGTTGATCCAAGTGACCAGAAACTTTTCTCGTTGTTGTCAATATGTCAACGCTTACAGCTGAATGCTAAATTCAAAGTAGTGTTTAGAGTTTGCAACATTGCTTCAACAGTTAATTTTTTGCTATGACTGCGTGTTGTTGTGAACGGGTACATAAAATATCACTGGGCTAACCGTGTTCTAGAGGCTAGTTATCCAAATAAAAATGAGAAATACTTTTGACGAATACCGTAACTGTACTTTGAATCAAGTAATACAGCACCATAAAAGTTGATTGATATTGCAATCAACGCTCCACAGATCAAACGAAATGAAATTAGTTGATGAAACTTGGCATGCACATATGTCATCATCCAACTCAATACTGTATGGTAGTTTTGAGGCACAATTTTTTATTACACTTTTGAGAGAAATCATTTTGAAATTTGGAAAATCCCTATAAGAATAACCCACGAGGGAAAATATGGATAAGAAGTTATCTCTGAACAAATTCAAGTTTCCAGGGAATCTTTCAATCTAGCACACAAATTATACACATAATTCCAAAGTTTTACATAAATCGGATGAACGGTATTAAAGACAAAAATTATAGGTAGCCTATGCATACCGGTATTTTATTACATAAATTGTAGCTATTTTTTTTTACAAAAATTATGAAGCTGGATCAACAAGTAAAACTGATTGGATAATAAAACATTTGTAATACTGTATTCAGTATTTAAATCAGGAAGGCAGCTTGAGTTAAATAAATTCAAAATCAAGGTGTTTAAATACTGTAGCTCTCCATTACATTTCATATAAAATATTGCTGATCTTACAATGCATTTAAAGTGAAACCTCTATGCATTTTAAGGGACCAGGAAAATAAAACCATCCATGCAGGAAATGCCTCAATTAGGTATATGGGAGTGGGTGAGTAAAAATGAATGATACAAGCAGGAAAACGATGGATCTGGGAACGATGCATAGAGGTTTCACTGTACTGAGTTTTCCTAGTAGAATATCAATGGCAAACAGCTACTGACCTTCTTCGATGACTGTCTGTGAGGATAAGACCTTCGCATCATGCGAGATCTTTGATGCTCTACTTCTCACAGCTGAGCACCTTTCAGACATCTTGCAGCTCTTGTCTTTGGAAACTTTACTTAGTAGCTGTCGTTCTGTCGGGTCTTCGAACGACACCTGTCGACTTTCACCTGTCCAATCCACCTTCGGCTGATTCATTGACGAGTTGTGAGGTGTCTTTTCCACTGTATCTAGTCCATATTCACTATCTGATAGCTTCTCCAAGCTGCTAGATCTGCTAGCTTGAGCCACTACTAGCGTTTCTCTGCTTGAACTTGTCTTTTCTTCGATTTTTGGACCACTCTCTTCGCTGGTCGTCTTCTCTAAGCTTTCTGGTATACTTCGTAATACGATCTTCGAAGCACTGTCTTCGCTGGAAGTCTTCTGTATGCTCGCAGAACTAGCTTTATCTGGCTTGGTCAGGTTTATCAGGCTCTTGGTGCTATCTGATGATGTTTGTGAGGATTTATCCACTAGCTTGGCTTCCTCTTTGCTAAACAGGCTGTTTGTCGGGCTGATGGCCTGCAGAGGTGAGTGCTGTAAGATTTTAGGGATATGAGTAGCTAATGAGGATACTTCAATTCCCAAGTTGCTGGAACTTTCTAGAGTTTGCGTCAAAATCGACTGATCCGGGGATACCTCGTTCTCGTCTGGCAGCACTGGTAAATCGGCATCGCTGTTGGAGTAAGACAAAGGCGAGTGTTGCACTATCCTCGGGATGTGAGTGGTTAAGGAGGATGCTTCAACAGTACCGCCAGTAGAACTGCCTCGAGTTGGCGACTGTTGCGGGCTTGCTTCGCTCTCGTCTGATTGCATGAACTGCTCTGGCCGTACATCGGGGAAAGCATCAAAGTAGCTGTGGTTGCTTGAAGTAGGGTTTCTTGGGTCGGTAGATAACGTTCGCCCTAGGATCCGATTGGCCAGCTCAGTGATGCGATCGCTATTCTCTAACGGCTTCGGACTAACCTGAACACATGCACACACACACTCAACACCTGCTTGTTGAACTACCTCTGGGGTGTATTGATTTTTTCCAAGTACAGTATATGCCTATAGTTCAACACTTTTGATTTCATACTACTGAAGAATAGAGTTCAAAGAGGTCATTTTCTCATTTATTATCATCATTTTCCAGGCATTAATATCAATATTTAATTATTCTAATTTTATATGGTTTCACTCATCATTTATGTATTGTTATATTCTCATTCTGTCATTTATTATCCAACTATTCTACTTGACCCTGGCCTACTTTGACATTAAGAAATGTATTTCATATCGATTATTACTGTATCCTTAAATCCTGTGAAAAGTTTGATAAGCCAGGGACCAATAAATATTGTGTACTGTATATTATATATGTATATAAAATTATGTAGACATATATAATTGTTGAATGTATGTAGACCTATAGTTACTAACTAGATTGACTTTCAATATGTTGACCTAAATTCTATTGTACCAGAATGTTATCATCACGCTGGATGAATAAAATGATAAATTAGTAAGCCAGTAAAACACCTAAAGCTGGACTTCCATGAACGCGGTATTTGCTTAGCGTTTTTTTAAGCCACCATGATGATAAAACGACCAATCAGTGACGAGAGCGACGCGATTTCTGATTGTTAAGCTTGCCTCAACTCCACCGCCTTGTGAAAGCGAAATGCAAATCGCATTCATGGAAGGCCAGCTTTAGAGAAAAGAAAAGCAGAAAAACAAACCAGAAGAATACTGGTAATTCATGCAAAGTTTTTTCCCAATGACAATAAATGGATATAAATTAAAAAATAGATAATAAATACAGGGACTTATACATTCAATATATTTAATGGCTTGGCATCAACGACTTTTATAAAAATAAACTGTCTGAAAAAGCTACCAACTGCCCGAAAAATAATCATCCAAGATCTAGTAGTTCATTTCCAGACCTTACCCGTTCTACTATCGATCTCAGAAATACTGGTTGCGCTTTTAATTTTCAATGTTTATCTTGAGTTTTCATTCCAAATTTTCAGTTTCCAATATGATAATAAGTTGGCCTAAACCAACCACCTTGCTGAAAGGGAAGTGTTACAGCTGGACCCAAGTTTTTAAGAATATAAATGACAGTATCAACAATAGGTAAGAAAAATGTACATACAGAATGTACACCATGAACATTATGCGAGGGTCTCCACATATGTGAAATATAGGTCTCCAATACATCAATTAATCAAATACAATACGGTTGTGTCCGTTTTTTAGCACATTGTGAGAAGATATTAGTGGATACCTAACTAGTAACTACCATATTGACTATTCTGAAAAAGTTAATTTTGCCCATTTCAAGACCAACTGAAACCAAAGCCACCAGAAAAATACAGATACTGGTACTGTACTTTGTTTTACTTTATTGCCCAAATTATAGATTGTTTATAATTGACATTTTGTAATGGACAAATACATGAAAGCAGTGAGTACAAGAAGATAATACTGACCAGTAGGTTTAAAAAGTTTAAATTTCCCTCACAGGCTACCGTACAAAATTTCTGGTCATTTTTTGTCGTTTTAGATTTTGGAGAAAACTGGGCGGTCACCAGCGGCTATATTTGGGAGCCAACCCTTTATATGAAAAACGACTAATAGCAGACTAGCTGATTGTACTTTGGTTTGGCCTCTGGAATGAAAGCTAGCTTCGTGAGTTGTTTGGATGTAAAATCGTCTTTTGGTGAAAACTTCAGGTTTTTTACTTCCAAGACAAAATACCAACCACACACCATGCACAAACCATTTATAATTTATGCACTCAATTCAATTGAAACTTCAAGTAACCAATAAAATTGACAGACAAGCCGCTGTAACCACTTGACCATAGTGCCAAGTTGAATACATTTCATCGCATATCACGCATCGATGTCGTGCACACAAACGCAACCCCAAGGATAATTGGCCGGTCTGTTATTATTCACTCATTTTTTGTACAAAGCGAAGGAAACAAAGTAGGCCAACAAGGAACTGAGTGATTCTTTTTTGAACAGCTAATTTTCCAGAAAGTTCGATTTTTAGAGTATTCTTTCAGACAGCTTGTTTTCCAAACAATTCACTGACCCCCCAAATTTATTTAAGCCTATATATATATATATATATATATATATATATATATATATATATATATATATATATATATACCGTAAATAGCCCTATATATATATATATATATATATATATATATATATATATATATATATATATATATATATATATATATATATATATATATATATATATATATATATATATATATATATATATATATATATATATATATATATATATACCGTAAATAGCCCTATATATATATATATATATATATATATATATATATATACCGTGAATAGCCCTATATATATATATATATATATATATATATATATATATATATATATATATATATATATATATATATATATATATATATATATATATATATACCGTGAATAGCCCTATATATATATATATATATATATATATATATATATATATATATATATATATATATATATATATATATATATATATATATATATATATATATATATATATATATATACCGTGAATAGCCCTATATATATATATATATATATATATATATATATATATATATATATATATATATATATATATATATATATATATATACATATATATATATATATATATATATATATATATATATATATATATATATATATATATATATATATATATATATATATATATATATAAATATATATATATAATGTATATATACATATTTTTTTATATATATATATATATATATATATATATATATATATATATATATATATATATAAATATATATATATAATGTATATATACATATTTTTATATATATATATATATATATATATATATATAGACATATATATATATATATATATATATATATATATATATATATATATATATATATATATATATATATATATATATATATATATATATATATATATATATGTATATATACATATTTATATATATATATATATATATATATATATATATATATATATATATATATATATATATATATATATATATATATATATATATATATATATATATATATATATATATATATATATATATATATATATATATATATATATATATATATATATATATATATGCGCCATAAGGTGTGTATACCTCTTCTAACTGAGACGTGTGGCCGAGTGGTAGCACACTGAACCGTCGTTCAGAAGACCGGGGTTCGATTCCTGCCATAGTCAACCATCCTGACAGTTTTTTTTTTCGTGAATTCCCTCTTTCGTTCAAGTCAATACTGGGATGGTTCCCTAAAAAACAGGCCATGACCGAATCCTTCCCAATATCCAAAAATACATAATAAAATCAACTTTGATCTCACCATCTTATCATCTCATATATCATTCACAATGCCAATAGATCTCAGTCATCAGTAAAGTGCGTTGTTGAAACCAATATGAATAAAAATAAAATGCATCATACCTCTTGAATAACAGACTCGTGTGATGACGGTTCTGATTTCGGTGTGCGATGATCTTCACTTGGGCTTCTCTCTCTTGCAGAACGGTGGAGCTCCAGCATGCTGTACTCTACCAACATAACAACACAAACAACATCGGATACTTGTCACCTTGAGAGTGACAAATGAAATTAAGTCAAATCAGTACTTAGTGATCATGAGTTGGGTCAAGAGCTCGATTCAACAAAATACTAAGAAGGTTTTACAGACACGCAACTCGAATTTTGAGGAAAATTATATTTTTTCTTGTGCATAAATACATCAAGTGAAACACAAAATGTGATAAATGTAGAACACAATTTCAGATATTATTACATTTATTGTCTTTCAATAATATAGCACGTGAATTTTCAAAAATAAAGTAGGTTGGTTCAAGAGTTTCAGGGGTTTCAGAAAGTATATCTTGACCTACATTTGTTATAGCAACACAACAAAAATGAGGAATAAACTTGATAAAGTTTCTAGGGCTATGGTATTCACTGTGAATTTAGTAATAAGAAACAGCTACCGAGACAGCTTGTTTACAGCAGCAGCTGATCCAAGATCCCAGTAACTTTTCACGTTATTGCGAATTTGTAATCCAACTGGCCATAGCTTACAGATTGATGGCAAATTAGGAGCAATGTTTGCAGTTTGCAAACATTGCACTTATGGCTAATTCAAATTCCTTACTGCTACTGTGTGTTGTGAAGAATGGGCAAACGCAGCATATGAATTCCAAGATGAGCGATTT
>CAXFZR010000139.1:0-17512 GCA_964007535.1 Brachyptera risi | reverse complement strand
TATATATATATATATATATATATATATATATATATATATATATATATATATATATATATATATATATATATATATATATATATATATATATATATATATATATATATATATATATATATATATATATATATATATATATATATATATATATATATATATATATATATATATATATATATATATATATATATATATATATATATTTATATATATATAAATGAATATGGGGATTAGTTGGAATTAGAAAGGCATGGAGGAAATATGGCGTAATTGGTTGAACGGGTGGAGGTATTAGTGGTGTTAGAGAAGTGCTATGCTTTTTTCTTGATATTTATGTGCTTGCATCTAAGATATATACGTAACCCAACCGAGCTAGGAAAACGCTACACTTGTGCGTTGCAAGTTGAACGAGGCATTCGCATGAAATAATGTAGTCCCGATGTAAAACTATATACACTGAGACGAGTAGAGTAGTGGCTAGCACGCTGAACCGTCATTCAGCAGACCGGGTTCATATCTCGCCATGGTCGAGCATCCTTAAAGAGGTTCATTGTGGTTTGCTTCGGTCGATCAGGTCAATACTGGGATGTTTCTCGACAGTCAGTCGCGACCAACTCCTCCCAAAACACCCAATAAAATAACCACAAGGGCGATCTCACCACCAAAAAAAAAATGATGAAATGTATCGTTATCCAATTAACGGACTGTATTGTGAATAATGATTATTATATGATGATGATGATAATGGTACTATGATGTTTATAACTGAATGGTTTCAATGATTATAATAACTCCTTCGAACTGTATGTTTTTCAAATCTGAGCTTTTGGATAAAATAAGCCAAATTCGAACTGATGTGAAATGAGCCAAGAAAATTTGAATTTGATTCACGTTGAAAATGAGATTATTTAAGCTATTAATAATCAATACAAGCTGAAAATGAGATGATTTAAGCTATACATAATCCGATCCGAGCTAAGTATGAGCGAATATGAGCTATGAATAACTCAATTCAAGTTGAAAGTGAGATGATATGAGCTATTAATGATTTGAAAGCTAAAAATGAGATGAAAATAAGCTTCGAATGATTTTATACAAGCTAAAAATGAGGTAGATATAAGCTATGAATGAACCAAGTTGTAAATGAGATGATATGAGCCAGAAATTAGATAATATTAGCTAAAAATTCGATGATATCAGCTATACATAATATAATACAAGCTAAAAATAGGATAGATTTTTTTCTTTTTTTTAATAGCATCGAAACTTGATACAAAATCATTGTTCCCCAATTAAGGCTAAGGATGAAAGATAGGATCGTTCGGACGGGGCACCACAAGGGCGATCTTACCACCCCATTTTGAATACTCAAAACTAATGATCTTCAACACCAGGACTGCGCTGTCTGTGACCATAATTTTTCGCCGTAGATAAAATTTCAAGTATAAACACACGAATGTTGATATCTTCCACTTTGAACGAAGTCTCTTGGGCAATGATCACTTCTTTCCATTGACAGCAGATGTAAAGTTCATCATTATACAAAATCGACAAATTAAATGAGTGATAGGCCTATAATGTTATAATTAGGCCTATCACTCCACTAATTAATGGTCGTGACCAATTAGTACTTCATCCAAGCATTCGCTTCGAGGACTGTGGGAAACCACGAAAAACCAAGTCAGGATGGAAAAAATATAATGAATATATATAAATAAATATAATAAATATAGTATAAATATAAACTGTGAATAATATATGAGATGGAATCAACACAATCTTCATAAAAACTAAACAAATCCAAAACTGAAACTATCAATCAAACCATATAATAACATCCAACATGACCATCTGTAAATATGTAATCCACCAACACAACGTTTACACATTGCATAGTACCACCAAGTACTGTCACCTCCGATCGCCAGTTCGAGACACCCGGCCGTTTTCGCCAGGCCATACAGCGAGACGGTCGCTCGACGCGTCACCAACTCGACGCGCAATGCAAGTGACGCCCTCTCATAGTGGTCGTTGCATTGGTTAGGTTGGGTGCAATGAACCAGAGTCAGCAGACAAAGCCGAGTGCCAAACAGCTTACAGGGACGTACTGGTGGCGAAGATATCACACAGCTAAACTATAGCAGGTCAGAATAACCGGGGGGAAATTTCATATCATATTGAAGTTATTGAAAATTTAATAGAGTTATCGAAATAATAATAAGTTATATATAATATAATAATAAGTTATATAATATAATAAGTTAGCAAAATATCAGTTTCTTGGTGATCACTTTTGAACGGTATGAGATATCAGAATTCTAATACGCGAGAAACACAGACAATTAAAATAGCTTCAAGATGATATAAAACATGACTATATTTGAGTCAAGTTGCATAACTGTGAAGCGTCGACAGCTAAAAAAACACATTTTTCAGCTGGCGACTCTTGAAAGTTATGCGACATGACTTGAATAGTTATAAATTATATTATGTTGAAGCTATTATAACTATCTGTGTTTCTCGCCTATCAGAATTTTGATACCTCATACCGTTCAAGAGTTATCACCAAGAAACTGATATTTCGCTAAATTGACTCCCATGGACTCGTCTAACCTCCAATACCTGATGATCATGATAGTTTTCGTCAGTATAGATTGGTTTTGATATGCTCGATAATAATACCAAACAGATGATAGACTAACCGGGATAAATTCCGAGATATATCACTTCAAATACTGGATGTTTCCCTATCATTCAACACGCAACCTTCAAATTTCATGCGTTTTTATTATTTGACAGATCATCAAAATACACTGAAAGTAATGACATTCAATCAAAAAACTTGTTTCATTGTAGATGAAGATATTATGAATATAATTATGCAAAAATAAATATAGGCACCCGTTCTCATTTATGAATCACACTCATTCGAAAGGAAAAATAGTTGATTTTTCACCTAAATGAATTCAAAATGGCAACTTAATATTTCATTAAAGCGCTTTAACTCCGCCAAAAGAAATATGACAGTTTACTGATGCAATTTCAATTCAAGAATACACATGTTCAATGAAGTTCGACTCAAATTTCCTCAATGTAGAATTAATTTCAAAATTTCTTTTTGAAACTGCTGACCAAACGGCTATTATACTTTAACGGGGTTAATTTAATTTTAAAAGCATAAATTTATAATATGCATCTGGTAAGGTAGTTCCATTTTTATTCGACATTTTTATATTATTTGATCATTCTTGACAATATTCACACAGTGCACTTTTGAAATGTATCAACCGTTCACAAATGGCGGAAAAATGAATAAATAAATAGATCCGGATGAACGTATGATGGTTATTATTTGCCTAATGACCCCACCAACAGCTGGGTTATGAGGGGGTACGAATGAGCAGGTTATTAAGACGGTATGGAGTGATGAAATGTGAAAGGACATTTACAAAAGATCATGCCCTACTCGAACCCACGCCCAACGGTGACTCCAGTTTCTGAAGCGGTGCCTCAGCTGACTGAGCTACCGAGGCTGACATGAACGAATGATTGTAGTGAAACTGCTTCACACCATTCAGAGAAGTATCTTATGAAATACTGTCGATCCATAATGAACATTCACAATATGTTACTTGTTATTTGGTATGTAATGGTACGCTGTGAGGTGAAAAAAATTGATGATAAAAATATCGACTGTTACTTTGATATACAACTGATCTTTCCACTCCATGTTATCACAAAAATCATTTTCAATTCAATTCAATTCAATTTATGAATCTTTTTATTCTTCAACTTATTCACAACAGGATAACAGGAAAACAATACAAACAGTAATAAGTGAACCAAATATATACATGATGGGTTGACATTGTAAAATTAAAAAAGGAGAAAAGAAGAAGAAAGCCGCGTAAGAACTAAATCTCGTGTGCGGGTATTAGTAGCAAAAGTTGATATTCATGTTGGCAAAACTATAACAAATAATTATTCAATCGTATTTCATTGTCCTTGATTTTCCAAGTGTAGATAATGAAAAAAATACAAACATATACAATCATAAATAGAAACCAACTCGAGAAGATATAACAAAACAAACATATTGGTTGAATAAAATAGAATGACTCATAGATCAAGACACATGTAGTCATAATGAATGAGTAGTAGAGACAACGTGCATGCCAAAATAGATTACAAATGAGAAGTTCTGATGAATTTATGAATGTCTTCCATGGTGAATTCTACCATTCAGAGAAGTATCTTATGAAATATTGTCGATCCATAATAAACATTCACAATATGTTAATTGTTATTTGTATGTAACGGTACGTTGTGAGGTGAAAAGCGATGGCAAAAATATCGAGTGTTACTGTTACATACAAGTGATCTTTCCACCTTTGTTATTATAATTATGAAGAATTATGGATTGTCATTATGAATTAGATTCTGTCATTGTTTTTTCATTGTCATTTGTCATTTGTTTATCATGTGAGATGATGTAATTCCAAAGTGGATGAGAATAAATAAATGAATGAATAAATTAATAACATTTGACTCATCATTTTCAACAGATTTTGTCTGCTGCTTTCTTTGGAGAATTTGTTAATTTTCACCCTGCACTGTTAAGGGGGTGCAGGCACTGTGCTTATAAAAATAAAGAAATACATCTTCACTATTTTTTCTACGTTCACCGAACTATTGCAATTGAATGGCAATGTATATCAACTCCAAGGTAATGTTATGCTCTTAAATTATTATCACGTTCTAATTTTTTGAATTCACTCAGTTGAGATAATACGTCAATGAATTTCATCCCATTATTTTGAGATGGGGCCGAGTGTCAAACATCTTGCACGGATGTACTGGTGGCGAAGATATCACACAACTAGCGGATTAGTCAGAATGACCGGGAAAATTTCATATAAAATGAGAATTGAAGAATAATATAACCACGAAACTAGATTTTGAGGAATCATGAGAATATTTCCTTCTCTGATTCAAGAGGAAACTATAGAAATCAAGATCTCCATCACAGATATTGCAATTTAATTTTTTGTCCTCCAAAAACCATGAGTCATGACGTAGGCATTACCGATTCTACATAGAAACATGCACAGAATCCAGTAATGTCTACGTCACGACTCAAAGACCATGAGTCATGACGTAGGCATTACCGATTCTACATAGAAACATGCACAGAATCCAGTAATGTCTACGTCACGACTCAAAGACCATGAGTCATGACGTAGGCATTACCGATTCTACATAGAAACATGCACAGAATCCAGTAATGTCTACGTCACGACTCAAAGACCATGAGTCATGACGTAGGCATTACCGATTCTACATAGAAACATGCACAGAATCCAGTAATGTCTACGTCACTACTCAAAGACCATGAGTCATGACGTAGGCATTACCGATTCTACATAGAAACATGCACAGAATCCAGTAATGTCTACGTCACGACTCAAAGACCATGAGTCATGACGTAGGCATTACCGATTCTACATAGAAACATGCACAGAATCCAGTAATGTCTACGTCACTACTCAAAGACCATGAGTCATGACGTAGGCATTACCGATTCTACATAGAAACATGCACAGAATCCAGTAATGTCTACGTCACGACTCAAAGACCATGAGTCATGACGTAGGCATTACCGATTCTACATAGAAACATGCACAGAATCCAGTAATGTCTACGTCACTACTCAAAGACCATGAGTCATGACGTAGGCATTACCGATTCTACATAGAAACATGCACAGAATCCAGTAATGTCTAAGTCACGACTCAAAGACCATGAGTCATGACGTAGGCATTACCGATTCTACATAGAAACATGCACAGAATCCAGTAATGTCTACGTCACGACTCAAAGACCATGAGTCATGACGTAGGCATTACCGATTCTACATAGAAACATGCACAGAATCCAGTAATGTCTACGTCACGACTCAAAGATCATGAGTCATGACGTAGGCATTACCGAT
This sequence comes from Brachyptera risi, assembly GCA_964007535.1. Taxonomy (NCBI): domain Eukaryota; kingdom Metazoa; phylum Arthropoda; class Insecta; order Plecoptera; family Taeniopterygidae; genus Brachyptera; species Brachyptera risi. The sequence goes on along the minus strand of CAXFZR010000139.1, from coordinate 11,520 downwards.
TCTACATATAAACATGCACAGAATCCAGTAATGTCTACGTCACTACTCAAAGACCATGAGTCATGACGTAGGCATTACCGATTCTACATAGAAACATGCACAGAATCCAGTAATGTCTACGTCACGACTCAAAGACCATGAGTCATGACGTAGGCATTACCGATTCTACATAGAAACATGCACAGAATCCAGTAATGTCTACGTCACTACTCAAAGACCATGAGTCATGACGTAGGCATTACCGATTCTACATAGAAACATGCACAGAATCCAGTAATGTCTACGTCACGACTCAAAGACCATGAGTCATGACGTAGGCATTACCGATTCTACATAGAAACATGCACAGAATCCAGTAATGTCTACGTCACGACTCAAAGACCATGAGTCATGACGTAGGCATTACCGATTCTACATAGAAACATGCACAGAATCCAGTAATGTCTACGTCACGACTCAAAGACCATGAGTCATGACGTAGGCATTACCGATTCTACATAGAAACATGCACAGAATCCAGTAATGTCTACGTCACGACTCAGAAGAACGGCCAGGTCCTGGAGGACAAATAAGTTGATTCAAATTTCTGAAATTGAGATGATTCCCAGTTTTCTCCAAAATTAGGGAAATAAATATCGCCATTATCCGTTGAAATTCAGTATCAAGGTTGTAATGGCCAATTTCTCCAATTTTTTAAATTTCTCAATTTCTCACATTTTTCAATTCTTCCAAATTCTCAATTATATAATAATTACATTTCTGATGTTGGCATATATATGATCAGATGATTGCATCACATAAAGTGAGCGCGTTAGCAACTGAGATGCGTTTACCGGTGATTAACAAAAAGCATTTAAATAATATGAAATAATACTGCCCGTTATAGCATAGTTTTGGGACGCATCACCGCTGGGCTGTTCAGACGATTCGATCATAATTATAATCACAATGTATCATGGTTTTTATACACTAAAAATGCAGTGTATATACAGGTAGTGAGAATAGAGCAAAAGCCCCGTAACAACATATGTACTTCACTACCTGCCTTATGGAATGAAATTTAAACCGTACAATAATTATCAATATATATATATATATATCTTTCCCAGATAACCAATTAAATTGGGCCAGGGGGTGTTTCCACCGATTCATCTAGGGCAGGATTCATCTCTCCATCGGTTCCTGCCAGTTCCGACCTCTTCCTCTTCTTCTTCACCACTACTTTCCTCTGCTTCTTCTTCTCTTCCTACGAGTTCCTTCCACCGTTCCCTATCCTCCCACCATCTCTCATCTATCACTACCTCCCATTTTTCTCCTCGATTGACTACACCGCATTCTACTCCCTCCTGCCACCTTTCTCTCGGCCTTCCAACTCTTCTCTTAGCTCCATCTTTTTCCGCTAACTCGAACATAACTCTCGGAATTCTTCCCTTATCTATTCGCCGCATATGTCCATACCACCTGAGTCTCTCTCTCTCCATTTTGAATGCTAACCTTTCCACTTCCACTTCTTTCCTTATCATTCTGCTTCTCTTCTTCTCCAACTTTGACACTCCAGCTATGCTCCTCACAAACTTCATTTCTGCTGCCTCCATTTTTTTCTCATCTCTCCAATTCAATGTCCATGTAACTGCTCCATATGTTAAAATTGGCAAGTAGAATACATTATAAATAAGTGTCTTCCCACTCATCGGAAAGTCTTGGTTCGAAATCAGCTTCCTCACTTTTTGGAATAGTCCGTCCGCCTTTGCTATTCTCTTATTCACCTCAAGCTCCACTTTTGCCGTATTACTAACTACACTTCCCAAGTATGCGAACTCTTCTACTTCCTCCAGTTTCTGACCTTGCAGTTTTATTTTCTCTCGACTTTTTCTCTTCTCTCTGCTCATCACCATAGCTTTGCTCTTTTCCGCACTAATCTTCATCCCAAACTCCTCGGTGATTTTTTCCCATCTCTCAACTTTGTCTTGCACCTCTTCCCTACTGTCTCCCCACACCAGGATATCATCAGCGTATATCATTGTCTTTGCATCTGCCCCTTCCTTCACTGGTTCCACTTTTCTCATCATCTCATCCATCACCAACACAAACAACATAGGTGATAGGACACTGCCCTGCCTAACTCCACTCTTGACATCGAACCACTCCGTCCTGCCTCCATTTGTTTGCACTGAAGCCTTGCATTCTCGATATAAACTTTTCACACGATCTATCATCCCCACATGTATGCCCTTTGCCCTGAGACTCTCCCACACCCTTTCTCTGGGAAGATGGTCGCATGCTTTCTCCAAATCTAGAAAAGCCATGTACACTCTTCTTTCCTCCTCCCACCTTGTTTCTACCAGTTGCCTGACAGCAAATATCAAATCTACTGTTGATCGGCCTGTTCTGAACCCATAGTGCTCTTCCCTTAACATGGGTTCCACTAGCACTCGCATTCTTCTTTCAATAATTCGTTCATACAGCTTGGCTGCCTGGCTCATCAGCGTCACTCCTCTGTAATTCTTACTTCTTTTTCTGTCTCCTTTCTTGAATATTACTGTTATTACTCCTTTCACCCAATCTTCCGGCACTCTCTTCTGCTGCCATGCTGCCTCCATCACACGATACACCCAATCCACCCCCCACTGTCCTGCTGCCTTCATCATCTCTACCACTATCTCATCTGCTCCTGCTGATTTACCATTTTTCATCCTTTTTATTGCCTGTGCTACCTCCTCTCTTGACACCCTCTCCACACAGTCCTCTCCTCCCTTCGCCGCTTCCTCCACTTCTTCTGCCCGTGTATCTTTTGCATTCAATAGCTCTTCAAAATGTTTTTTCCACATTCTATTCAGTTCACTAGGTTCTCGAATCAGTTTATTATTCTTATCATACATGATCTTCTGCTCCCCCTTGTCTCTCCGCTTTTCTTTCATAATTCCATACAACATTTTCTTATTTCCCTGGCTATCTTTCTCCAACTTCTCGGCAAGCTCTACCATTGTCCTCTTTTTCTCCTTCTCAATTATGCTCCTAACCTCTCTCTTCCTCTCTAAGTAATCCAATATATTTCTCGCCGATCTATCTTTCTCCTTCCTGATCCAAGCTTCCTGTTTCTGCTTAACTACCCTCCTCACCTCCTCGCTCCACCATGCCGTCTCCTTTGCCTTCCTCTTCCCACTTGACCTTCCACACACTTCGTTTGTTATCTGTATCATTACTTCTTTAAACTCTCTCCATTCTTCTTCTACGTCCCTTATTTCACCTCCTGGTACTCTCCCCTTGATCAACTTTTGAAATTCCCTTCTAACACTCGCTTCTTGCAGTCTCCATATCTTCAATTTTGCTTGTTTTCTCCCTATTTTTCTTGTGGCGTGCTCTTTGTTCCACTCCTGTCCGCCCCTTATTGTGGCCACTATGAGTCTGTGATCTCCATCCAATGCCACTGTTGGATTCACAGCTGTATCACTAACCCATCTTCTTACCTCCCTACTCGCTATAATGTAGTCGATCACCGTTTTCTTTTCTCCATCCCAACTGACGCGTGTTACCTTTTTATCCGCTCCCTTTTCGAACAGTGTGTTACATATGATCAATTCTTTTCTTACACACATCTCTATCAAATTAATTCCATCTTGATCTCTACTCCCGTATCCAAATTTACCCAACACTCCTTCGTAGCCTTTCCACTCCTTTCCCACTTTTGCATTCAGGTCCCCTATGATTAGCACCCTTTCTGCCGTAATGACGTTTTCTAGTTCCTTCAGAAAATGTTCCTTCTCTACCATCGGTCTTCCCGTTTGAGGTGCATATACTTGGATAATCTCCGTTGTCTTTTTTTCCATCTGCACTGTCATCTTCATTATCCTATCGTTCGTGTTTTCCACGCTAATAACTTCCTCTTTCATCTTCTCATTCACTATAAATCCTACTCCGTTTCTTCCTTCCGTTCCTCCTGACCACCACAATTTATATCCTTCTCTCAGCTCCTTCGTCCCTTTCCCCTTCCACTTAGTCTCACTTAGACCTAAAACCTCCAGCTTCTGATCCTTCATAACGTCAATGAGTTCCTTTATTTTTCCATTAAGCGTCATAATATTGAGTGTACCCACTCTAGTCTTCATCTCTCCTAGTGTCTTTCGCTTTTGTCTTCTATATTCTATACCTTCCTCAATTTTGCCTGTAATTGTGACTATGTTACTAGTGGCCACCCTTACTTCCTCACTGCCCTTATCCTGACTAGATGGCCTAGATTGTCTCTTCGCCGCCATGTTCTTGCTTCCTTGTGTTGCTAATTCCCCTTTGTCTTCATTCTGCTTTGGCTCTTCTTGCGTTGGCTTGAGAGTTATATCGTGCTTCCGTACACCCACCTTGTCCGAAAAACCTTTTCTCTTTCTCCACATTTCACTACAGATTTTCTGAGCCTTGTTCCTAACATTTCCCCTCTCGACTTGGTCTTATCTGGCATGTCTGGCCTGGTATACATCAAAAGTGCGCCATTCTGCTCGCACACCTCTCTTACTACCTTGTTTAGATGAAGTCCTGCACTCTTCTTCAATCCACACACATAAACTTTCACTTCCGCTCCATATACTGTTCCCACTACTTTCAATAATTGTTCGATCTTGTCCCCGATTTCCAACGCGCCCCTTCCTTCCTCCCGTTCTCTGCTTCCTACATAGAGTACTACTCTCTCAGGTTTTTCTGTCCGGGCCTTTTTCGATGATGCTATTACTTTAGCTAAATCCTCTGCTCTCGCTCCGGGAACACTCCACGCACCATAGCCGCTGTCTTCACAAAAATACCTTGCCGTCGTTCCATTAATATCTCCTATGAGGAGTGTATGTATACTGCCAAGTTGTCGCTCCACAGTATGTCTCCGTTGCTCAGCTGGTTGCTGCCTCGGCTGGTTGTCTCGGTTGGTTTTCTCGTCTGGTTGCTGTCTCGGCTGGTTGTCTCGGCTGGTTGTCTCGTCTGCTGGCTGGTTGTCGGCAAGTGTATGCCTCTGTCGATCAGCTGTTTGCTGCCTGATATTGTTGTCTCGGCTGGTTGCCTCGTCTGGTAGCCCCGGCTGGTTGTTGGCAATCGTTTGCTCCGTTTCATTGCACATCTCCCCTTCCTGCTTCCGCTGCCCTTTCGCCTTCACAATCTCTTCAGCTATCTGTATCTCTTCCTGTATTTTTGTTTCTTCTTCTCGGCCCGTCTTGTCGTCCCCCTTCTGTGCCACTTCCCTCTCCTTCTGTTTTATTTTACCAATTGTATTCTCCAATTCCTTGATTCTCTTATTTAACCAAATAAATGTAGCCACCACACCTTTAACAACTTCCGACTTCAGAACTGTGTTTCTCTTTCTTCTCATTCTTCTCTTCTTTCCCCCCTCTTCTTCAAACTTAATTTGCTCTACTATCCATCCTATTAGCTTCTCTGTGCGGGTTCCCTGCTTTCTCGGCCTCTTCGTTTCTTTTACTATCGCCACATGTTCGGTTTCACTGGGCCTATCATCCCTCTTATCCTCTTCCGTATCCCCAATGTCTATCTCCACTATCTTTGGATCTGATATCTTTGGTTCCCCTCCATTGCTGTTAATTCTCACCACATCGCTCCCCACATACTCGTTTACAAACACACGTTCTTTGTCTTGCCCGTCATTTCTCGAATCATGCTCATCCATCTCACTTCTCATTAGTTCCCTTTCCACTAGGCCTATCACCTCTGTTTCGTCACTTTCTACTGCCACTTGTATACTTTCCTCTATTATAAGTTTTGTGGCTGGTGGCCTGTGTTTACTGTGTAGCTCTGTGCCAGCCATAACCCTACTTTCACAGCCCATGCAAACCCATCCCTTACTTCTTGCTTTTCTGTCTATTTTTGCACACCCATAATGCTTCCACACTTCACAGAATTCACACTGTTTGCCTACTCTAACTTCTTTCCTACATCCCTGACATTTATCACTTTCCTTAACTATCTTTTTCCTTCCTAGGCTACTACTGCACTCCACTACGGCCGCCATCTTACGAAAATTATCAATAGCAAATGAAATTATAATTGAAATTATCAAATATAAAATATGAATGCCTCAAATAATCTCCAATCTGACATTTTTCAATGTAGACCTATAGGTATCTAACCATGTAATAATTGTCCTATTGGTTGTTATCTGAGAATATTTGAAATATATAACTCAGAGGGACCCTGTTCGATTCCTGTCGCGGCACGCTCGTCAATAGGATGGAAGCGTTAACCACGATTGGCCATCCAGTGACGTCATGTATTGGAAACGTGCCATCTTTTGAAATTCATAACTTAAAATTCAATATCATTTTAAAATTGGAAAGACAATTTTCGGAGGTGTCTTTCTCCGAAAAAAACAGCCCAATACACGAATTCAATCAATTCAAAAGTTCTGGGATCACAAAAAATTCACAGAGAATAAAAATCACGAAAAAATCTCATTCTTTTCTATTTTATAATATCCAATAACTATCCCATAACCTGGATATCTTATTCTATAACAGAATATACAAATTCAAGTTTTATAAATAGTCAGTATGAATATTGTATTTGTAGTTAATGAATTATTTGATAGCTTTATACTTCGAATAACGCTGGTTTTGGTAAGTGACTATCACAATTTTTTTTTTCAACAGAACGAATAAGCAGATTAGGAAGGGCGATCATATTCACCAAGTGCCAGTTACAATAATCATTAATTAAAATTGATTTTAATTTATAGTTACCAAGAACTCGAACTCAAACCCGATATGACAATGGCTTGACTGCCTTGGCCACACGGGTATGATTGTTATCATTAGTCTCTCAACAATAGCCATAATGCAACCAATGTGAACATTTTTGTGATGATGTGTCATTTTGAAAAAAAAAACAAGAAGTAATACGTAATAATGTTGGACCTATTTCTGTGTTTCAATTTGATGATTATTTGTAATGATTTCAATTTTCATCACGCCTGTGATCATTCACATGTTCAAATGAATATTATTGGATGAAATGTTTTCAGTCCTGTGATTGGATGGATATTATTCCTTAAAATGTCATCATTCCTCCGTTCGAATGAATATCATTGATTAAGATATTTAGAATCTTGGATTGAATGAATATACACATCCCAAAAAAATCATAGCGTTGTAATCCAGAAAATATTCATTCAAACATATGAATGAGTGTATTCTAACTGATGATATCATCATTTGAATGAAGAAAGGATGTAATTTTGACGAATAATATACTATTTATTGAAAATATTATCATGCATTAATACGCTTATTGTAATTGTAGTTGGTAATTGTAGTTCATTTGTCCATCACAACTGAGTATAGGTTTACATGGAGATACATTTTCACAGGATATGGGACTTGTCAATGCTAAGTATAATATCAGATTATCAGTATGATACATTATATACAGTATTTAATTATTAGATGAGCGTAGCGAAGTCTCCATCCCACTCTTATAGGGCTTTGTCTGTGTTTTTCTTTTTTTTTTGTAAGCACTAAACAGGTCGCAGGGGTCAACTGATCAACATGAAACTTTTTTTATACACGCAAACTCATCCAACTTAGAACTGTATAGTTTTTGGAATGAATCGGTTGAATAGATTTCGAGAAATATCATGTCAAAGTTTTTAAAAACCCCATAAGATTAGGCCGGGTAAGAAGATTCGAAAAAATGAAACCTCTCCGAGAATTTTTTTTCCTCCGAGTGTTCAAACATGAATGATACACATAACCATCATTTTGTAAGCAATTCTAACCAGCTATTTTTAAAAAAATTCAAATAACTGATTTTATTCTTCAAATATATGGAAATGAGCCGAGATTCACTGCTTCCTAGATTCGATATTTGCCCAAGCATTAAATATTCTTCATATTCGTCAAGGTGTGTAGAATACTAGAGAAGATAAAGTAGCAATTGAATGAAGGACAAAGTGTATAGAATACCAGAGTCGATAAAGTAGCAAAGGTAGGACTGTTATAATACCTTATTCAGATATCTCGCTCATCTTACAACGCATATTTCGCGTTTGCCTAGTAAATATATATTATAAGTATATATAAGGCATAATATCAGTTTACAGACAGGGTGAACAGATTGATATAGTAGGCCTACTTGATAGAAAGTAGTTCAATTGGAAGTTTCAGTGAAAAACTATTTCACATTACAAAATACATATATTTATGAATTGCATGACGTCATGTCATTCATGAATGCATACTTTTTGTTACAATGGCATTTTTTTATTATTTGAAAAAAAAATGTAATACATATAAATGTAATTCATTTCTGTTTGAATGAATATATCGTGAGAATGTTGTCATCTCCATCTTTGAATGAATATTATTATTCGTTGACATGTTATCATTTCCGCATTTAGGAACGATAAATATTCGATTGTACTGATTTATCATCCATTATGCATTCGTAATCATTTAATTATATTGAATTCTTGCGTTTCAGTGCAGTAATAGTTCGTGAGAAAGGTACGATAACAGGATAAATTGATATATACTATTACGATGATATGATATATATATATATATATATATATATATATATATATATATATATATATATATATATATATATATATATATATAATATATATATATAATATATGTTATAATGATTTGAGGAATCCATGTTAATATATGTTTTATCTCAACGTTTCGAATTTATTACAAAATTCATTATCAAGAGACTAAAAACACACTTTTGAAATATCATAATTGAAAAATCAATAAATCAATAGATTACTTGGATTCCGCAAATCATTATAACATATTTCCACTCCTTGGAAGCCTACGAGAAACATATATATATATATATATATATATATATATATATATATATATATATATATATATATATATATATATATATATATATATATATATATATATATATGAATATTATTTCTCAAGTTTTCGCGGACATATGTGATATTATTATGTTGATTACCTTCAGGATTCTTCCGTTTCATGTTGAAAGATTGCAGTGTAGGCCGAACCCTCCACTTTGTCATAACTTCCCGACGTTTCGAATAGGTTACACTATCCATGTTCACGGTCTAAAACAACTGTCACGAACCAAATCGTACAGCTAACTGAATGTGTCTATCAAAGTGAGTTATGCAAGCTGTCGGGATGACTCGTTGATTGGCTCTCGTGGTCATGTGACACCAGTGACCGATGAGAGTGTAGTAACCCCCTACCGTTTTGGCGCCAAGAGATATATGGAGTGAAGTTAGCGCCGAAGTACGAAGTGGCGCTACGTTCTTGTTTCAAGCCTACTCGATTTCGATCTCGTCATGGGTTCAAAGTTTGACTGAACAGGTTCGCTAGTAGTTGACCCAGTTAATATTTGGGTCATAACGGCTTCGGACGACGCGACATCGGACTTTTCAATACAGCGTGCATTATTTTGAATCATTCTAGGCCCAGTTGTCATGGAACGCGGTTTTTCAAAATGGGTTTCCATGCTTCCGCTAACCTCTGGCCATCATCTCTTTTGTTCAAATTATTAGGTCGCTTTTCGATTTCAATGGCCTCACGTATTATTCGTGTCAAAAGATGAGGCACCGTAGCGAGAGACTTGGCCTTATCAAAGTCGATCCAGTGCTGCTCTCCCCGCACGTGTTGTGCTAGTGCCGACGTGCTCTGATCGTTTAGTACTGCGAGTCTGTGTTCACTGACTCTAGCTGAAATGCGCCTGTTCGTTTGCCCTGTATACACCTTGTCACATCGGCCACACGGGACCGAATTCACTCCCCTTGATTCAAGTGGAATCACTTGCTTCACACTGTTTAGCAACGTGCTGATCTTCTTGTGTGCTCGAAACGACGTCCTAATGTTATGTTTTCTTAGCAAGTGGCTTACCCGATCAGTGGTGCCTTTAACCGCCAACCTAAAATAACTGACAACGTGGATGTAGAAAAAGAGAAACCTCGTGCTACAGCCTATCTTCCTTACGTTAAAGGCACCACTGATCGGGTAAGCCACTTGCTAAGAAAACATAACATTAGGACGTCATTTCGAGCACACAAGAAGATCAGCACGTTGCTAAACAGTGTGAAGCAAGTGATTCCACTTGAATCAAGGGGAGTGTATTCGGTCCCGTGTGGCCGATGTGACAAGGTGTATACAGGGCAAACGAACAGGCGCATTTCAGCTAGTCAGTGAACACAGACTCGCAGTACTAAACGATCAGAGCACGTCGGCACTAGCACAACACGTGCGGGGAGAGCAGCACTGGATCGACTTTGATAAGGCCAAGTCTCTCGCTACGGTGCCTCATCTTTTGACACGAATAATACGTGAGGCCATTGAAATCGAAAAGCGACCTAATAATTTGAACAAAAGAGATGATGGCCAGAGGTTAGCGGAAGCATGGAAACCCATATTGAAAAACCGCGTTTCCATGACAACTGGGCCTAGAATGATTCAAAATAATGCACGCTGTATTGAAAAGTCCGATGTCGCGTCGTCCGAAGCCGTTATGACCCAAATATTAACTGGGTCAACTACTAGCGAACCTGTTCAGTCAAACTTTGAACCCATGACGAGATCGAAATCGAGAGGGCTTGAAACAAGAACGTAGCGCCACTTAGTATTGCGGCGATAACTTCACTCCATATATCTCATGGCGCCAAAAAGGAAGGGGGTTACTACACTCTCATTGGTCACTGGTGTCACATGACCACGAGAGCCAATCAACGAGTCATCCCGACAGCTTGCATAACTCACTTTGATAGACACATTCAGTTAGCTGTACGATTTGGTTCGTGACAGTTGTTTTAGACCGTGAACATGGATAGTGTAACCAATTCGAAACGTCGGGAAGTTATGACAAAGTGGAGAGTTTGGCCTACACTGCAATCTTTCAACATGAAGCGGAAGAATCCTGAAGGTAATCAACATAATAATATATGTAAATATATATATATATATGGATATATTTATTTATATGTATATATATATATATATATATATATATATATATATATATATATATATATATATATATATATTGGAATATATTTATGTATCTATATATATATATATATATATATATATATATATATATATATATATATATATATATATATTGGAATATATTTATGTATCTATATATATATATATATATATATAATATATATATATATATATATATATATATATATATATATATATAGGATTATATTTATGTATATATATACATATATATATATAGAGAGAATGACAATTTATTGACGGCTGTCCGCATAGCGGGATACCAAGATGGTACAGCGTAATAGTCAATACAATATAGTACAATGGTTATTTACAAGAGTGATAAAAAATTGAATACAGAAAAATCCTGAAATATTATAAAACTAACTTAATTGAGGGTAGATAACAAAAGTATGAAAAAAATATGAAAATGGACAAGGTAATAGAAAAAGAAGGTATTATTAATATTATTAAAATGATTGAAATTATTTGAAAGAATATAAATGGTGCTGTAAAAGACCTACCGAAA
>CAXFZR010000138.1:0-19912 GCA_964007535.1 Brachyptera risi | reverse complement strand
CATATATATATATATATATATATATATATATATATATATATATATATATATATATATATATATATTTATATATATATATATATATATATATATATATATATATATATATATATATATTACATGAATGTATATATATATATATATATATATATATATATATATATATATATATATCATATATATCATATATCATATATATATATATATATATATATATATATATATATATATATATATATATATATATATATATATATATATATATATATACATATATATATATATATATATATATACATATTCATATATATATATATATATATATATATATATATATATATATATATATATATATATATATATATGTATACATATATATATATATATATATATATATATATATATATATATATAAATATATATATATATTTATATACATATATATATATATATATATATATATATATATATATATATATATATATATATATAAATATAAACATATATATATATATATATATATATATATATATATATATATATATATATATATATATATATATATATATGCATATATATATATATATATATATATATATATATATATATATATATATATATATATATATATAAATATATATATATATATATGTATATATATATATATATATATATATATATATATATATATATATATATATATATATATATATATATGGATATATATTCATAATGCGGAATGTATTGTATTTTCAAACAAACATATCGAGTTACATATATATACGTACAGTACATTAGGAGATATGATACATTAGTGTGAATCAAACAATATTCATGAAAAATAACATTCACCATATGCAAGGTTATACATTTCTGTATTCTTTCAATTCAAATTATGTATTCAAAGACGACTGTCCATATGATTGACTTTCTATTTCCTATCGATATTCCGATAAGGGTAACCCTGTGAAACCTCCATCAGACGGAAACAAAGACAAAAATGCATTCTCGTTCGAAAATACTAATGTGAATATCTAGTAGATCATTGAAATCTCGAATTCAGAGGTGATCGAAATGTTTACTCGTTCTTATCAGAATTCCACATCCTATGACTTGACTATCAAATGAATGGATAATTCTGAAAAACGACTAAAAACACCCAGAAATAATGTATCCTCCTAGTACACTGTCAGAAATTGCCGTGAAATAACAACAACTTTTCTCGTTTTCATGCTGTTGTGTGCTGGGATTACACAAATGCGGCTGTACACTACACAAAATGCCGTGAATTCACAGCACAGTGCTGCATACCAGGAATTACCGTGAAATTACAGCAACTCTTGTTGCTTTCATACTGTTTTGTGCTGGGTTAACACAGATCACGCCTGTACATTACACAAAATGCCGTGAATTCACAGCACGGTGCTGCACACCAGGAATTGCCGTGAAATTACAGTAACTCTTGTTGCTTTCATGCTGTTGTGTGCTGGGTTAACACAGATCACGCCTGTACATTACACAGAATGCCGTGAATTCACAGCACAGTGCTGCATACAGTAGTAACGGCCAAACGAAATCCAGCAGCACGCTGTGATTTCACAGTTCCTGTGTTTTCTGACACGGAGACCGTTTTTGTATATCCGAACTTGGTCGGAAGTACACGACCTCCGTTGTTACCCCCGAATGATGTATACCTGTTGTTATCGGTCGAGATATCGGACGATAGCATTTGGTGTATTTAGTTCGAGTTGTCAACAACAGGTTGCACTTAAATAGACAATAAAATGAGCGAGATTCAGACCACCAGTATATATATATATACCTATATATATATATATATATATATATATATATATATATATATATATATATATATATATATATATATATATATATATATATATATATATATATATATATATATATATATATATATATATATATATATATATATATATATATATATATATATATATATATATATATATATATATATATATAGATATAGATATATATATAATATATATATACCTGTACAATTAGTTTTATCTAGATAAACCTAGTCTAAGTTAATACCGTGTTAATACCGGTTTTAGAGAGGTTTAACTTCGTATTTCTGTACGAGTTTTATAGTAGGTTTAAGGTAAGCGTAGGTTAGTACGTCAGTAAAACAGTTTTTTGACAAATGTTGTTACAAATCAGCTAAAATGTACCTAAATCTCATCCAATTTCAACGAAACTTAAACTAAATCAAATCTCAGCCTAATGCACTAATTTCAATAAAATTAAATGAAAAACAAAAAGGTAACCTACGTGGGATCGAACATCGTCTGCCTTGCGCTGAAAGCAGCCGCTCTAACGATCCAACCGTACTGCCGATGTGAGACTCGTTCTTCAGAACAACATGAGTATACAAGCTTCGAAAAGAATTCTGGCAAATGAATTATTAATAATAAAACTGATAGTAAAATTATTTCAATACATTCATATTCCGTTGCCTTCAATTTTTATTGTAGAAATCACATTCCCGTAACGATATTCACTATATTAGATATTTAAATTAATATTTGAAATCTTGAAGTTGATCTTGAAACACGCTAAACCCGCTCTTTGGCAAGTTTAAGTTAATCCTGCTTTTCTGGTATTATTTCCGGGTCTATCTTTATAGGAATACCAAGTTAGTACCAATATCACTAAAACCGAATTAAATCGTACAGGAATGCGCCCCCTGTAGTCTAGGCTAATGCTGGAATGGTTCTTACAACGACCGCTTCCTTTCCACTATATTCTCTATAATATAAAAAAAACTTCATCCCATATTAGAAAATATTCATATATAAACCGGCTACAGAATTCATTCAACTCCATTTCCCATCCAAACACTAGTTTAGACTTGCATTTCAATAATCTTCCACAATTTTAATCAATTTCAAGATATATAACAGATAGGCTAACTATAGTGTGCTTTCATGATGCACTGTTCAATTATTCAACTATTGTACCTCAAATTTACCTGTGTTCATTTTCTTGTTTGTGTTATGTTCGTTTTTATTTTTATTCTTTGTTTTCATGTACTTGTTGTCCTTTTATTAGATTAGCACTAGTGAGAATGTATTTTTTTAGTGCTAATGAAGACTAACAATAAATCAATCAATCAATCAATCATTAATCACTCATCCAACGGCAGTAAATGTTGATTATCATAATAGTGCCTCGCTGAACCCAATATAAAAAAGTATGAGAAAAGCATGGGTTTCATGAAAGTGGTTCAAACTAAGTCGTACCCCCGTATAAGCTATCTGTTGGTGGGGTCGTTAAGCAAGCAACAATCATCACCTCAAAACTAAGTAATTGTTCCTTACCATAGTATTGGATTCGAATTGTCTAATCAATTTTTAATTCCAAATGAAAAATTGAGCTGATTTTCGATTTCTTCAAGTGGCATCTTTCATTTGCATAATATACTCTTTAAATTGTGATTTTGAGATTATAATTCATCAATGTAATCAATGCCATAACACGCTAGGCTACAAACTCTTAGTTGAAGCCAATGATGTTTCATTGTCTCATAGTGGCAGCTTTTATTTGGTGATAAACATGACCATTCTTTAACTTCTATTTGAACTTTCAATTTTTTGTAAATATACTTTATTTCATTACTCTGAAAGTTATAGAACGACAAATATTTGCCATAATTTCGGGGATTCATCTGTGAAGTTTTAGTCACTATTTCCACGATTGTTAGTAACCCTATCATTGTTTTTGTCAGGGAGAGTCGAGTCTGACGTCAGAGACATGTGCGGTCACATAAAATAGACTTTTCCAAAATCTAAATTTAAGTGTGAATGAATTCTGCTCATACTTTACCACTAATTTTTCAATACATTGTACATTGAATGCGTATAAATATTGTGTGCTAGTGCTAGTGCGTATTATGCTGATACGTTTTCTTCAAGATGCATTTGAATATGTCTTAATCGACAACTTTATGTGACCGCGAAGGTACAGCTAAATATAGCCTTGAAGGTTTTGCCCGGCAATGGAATTTTACCATATTTTTAAGGGTTGTGGGGGTAGGGGAGGGTATAATCTCTTCGGAGAAACCAACTAACAGGAAACATGATTCGATGTTGACAAAATTTGGTCGGGTCAAGGGGAAATGCCATCTTACACAGTAATAATAATAATAATATTATTATTGCCTATTATTTGCCTATTATTATGCCTAATAATATTATGCATGGTAATTGTAGGTGATGTTATTCCTCATGTAGGCCTTGAGCCTATATTATTATTATTTTTATATTGGATTTTAGAGGCATACCATGAGGATAACTGAGATCTATTGGCGTCGGATGAGTGGTTAATGAGATCATAGGATGATGAGATGAGGGTTTCTTAGGTGTTGGGAAGGGAAGCAGTTCTAGTAGCATACGCTAATCTTTATTTGTGTTACCGGCGCACAACCTCTTTACTTATAGGCCTAATTCAACTATTCTATTATTCAAATGTGTTCAGAAAAGTATGTATTCGCTGTAAGAGTTCGAATTGTATCCCGTATAGACCTGATTATGACGGAGCCGATAGTTTCAACTAAGTACAGTAACAATGTTTTCAAAAATAAAAACTCAATTCAAATTACCCATATTTGCTTATGATGTTTAAAAGTAATCATGCCGCGCTGCAGAAATTTGATTGAACAATTATAGACCTATAAGGTATAAGCTTGATTGTTTATTCTGAAACAGGCTGTCACACTCTTTTGTGAATATTAAAAAATAATTGTGTTTCAAAATTCAATTGTCTGACGCTGTTTGTTCACTCCTATTCATTGTGGATTATATTCTCTCATCATTTCATCTATCAAGAATTAATATCAGCACAACAGTTACCGGTATATGGATCTTATTCATCAATTTATTATACAATGGATAATTAGGTAAATAGGCCTATACGGTACGAGTACCCTGATTATTGTTCAATTTGCTCGATTGCTGGGTCAGAAAAAGTTTCACATATACACATGTTTATCAGCAACCATACTGAGACGTGTGGCCGAGTGGTTAATACACTGAACCGTCATTCAGGAGACCGGGGTTCGATTCCCACCATGGTCGACCATCCTGACGTGTTTTTCGTGGTTGTCCTCTGTCTTTATCTTTCAGGTTGATACTGGGATGGTTCCTTAACAACAGGCCACGACCGACTTCTTTCCACCATCCAAAAACATGTAATGAATAACCTTTCATCTCATCATTCCATCATCTCATATATCATTCACTGACGCCAATAGATCGTACTGATCAGTAGAGTGCGTCGTTGAATCTAATATAAGAAATACAAAAAAAATCAGCAACTGTTTTCTTCCATTAAACTAATCTTAAATGGTATACATCTTATTATGAAGAAAAATGAAAAAAAAAAACGCATGAATGTAATATCATGGTGTCAGCTATGAAATATTCCATTTAATGTGATGATTGTCATGCAGAAAGAATAATTCAAATTGTTCATAAATGGTTCAGTAACATAACATGACTCGATAATATAATCATGGTATAATTAAGCATGCGATATAATATGCTATTATATATCACCAATTTTTGACCTGTGGATCAATACAGTAGCCCTCATATCACAATTTAGTTTAGTATAATTGGATGAGCGTAGCGAAGACTCAATTTCACTGTACTTGAAAAATCGAATGTTTTTTTTTTTTGTTTTTTTTTTTGTTCGCGCTATACAGGTCAAACAGAAATTCAGATCATGATGAAACTTGGCACACTTGAACCTCTATCTGACTTGATGCTGTATAGTTTTGAGGCAGAATCGGTTCAATAATTTTTGAGATAAATCATTTTGAAGTTTTCAAAAAACCCATATGAATAAGCCAGGCGGAAAAAATGTCAAAGTGAATGTTCTCCGAAATTTTTGAAATTTCCACAGAACTCGAACAACATAATAATACACATTATTACGGACTTTTACAATAATCGAATGTGACGTTTCGGAGTAAAAAATTAAAAAATGCGATTTTTATTATGTTCAATTTCATTCATTAGAATAGCCTACGAATACTATCAATCAGATCTATATACAGAAGGCTGGGATTTGATCTTCAAAATACAAGGTTCTTATATTTCGATTAGGCCTATATTCCATAATAACCACTCATCCAAAGCCTTCCATTCGTAGGAATAATCAGCCTGTCTACGAGTTTTGGAAAAAACCACTGCACACAAATCTTTCTCAAGTTATAAAAACTTCATGGAGCCTATTAATAAAAATTTGAAAAAATAATAATTACTTCATTTTTTTTCATTCGCTCTCTAGGGTCTTTCACACGGTTTCACATGTTTATTCTATTTCGATATTTTTAAAATATCAATTTATAAAAATAATAATTACTACATTTTTTTTATTCGCTCATCCATCAACGCGGAAACACATAACGCGTTTTTCTAGTTACTATAACTTGGTATTGGTGAAAAACTTCAACGTGCATGGTATAAAGAATAATAATTTTATGATTGTTCCCGTAAACGGTATAAATAATTTGTTTCAAAATCTGAAACTATGCCCTCCTCGTGATCAATAGGTTTATTGTGTTTTATTATATTACTTTCATCATTCATTTTTTGATTAATACTTTTTATACAGTATTGTGATTTTTTTAAACACATTTTTTATTCCCTCCAATGGTAGTACATTACATAATGATTATAACAAGTTAATGGTACATTATAAAACGATGGTGAAATTATTCCGTCGCAAATACACCAGATGTGATAAAAAAAATAGGAAATAGGATACTGATGAGATATTTGACAATTGCTGCCTATGGAAAGTATTGTTTTCTATTGGTTGCTAGTTGTAATAGTAATATTATGAAGTATATGGCTCTTCATAATAAGGTACAATATTTGAGAAAAGTACGTGGCTGTGAAGTTATATTCATCTTCTACAGCCTCTATACGAGGTGATTGGAAAAACAAGGCAATATGCCCCTATTAGTCTCTAGCGGGGCTCAGTTTAAGCATAGAGTAGTGAAGTTCTTCAATACTCTATGCCATGGTTTAAGTTTGTTACGACTCGGGCTCGTTGACTCGGGCTGTGATACCTGAGAGAACAATATGCGTCGCTCGTTACGAGCATTCGCTAACAAAAGAGCGGTAATACCCAACTTACTCGGATACATTCGGGTTTCAGCTTTCGGAACTTTTCGGTTTGTTTACACTTCAAGTGAAGCTTTCGATGGAGCAGAAGCATTTGCTACATTTTGTGAAGCAGGAAAAGGAGAGAGGAGAAATTCATCCGTCAACGAACACAACTGAGGTAAGCAATATGAATATTGGTATGAATTTGCTGTTTTCTGATTTTCTAGGCCTAGCTGGGATTTCTAGCTTGTAGTCTCATGCACATGTGGAGTGGAGTAGGCATAGACTAGGCGTAGCCTAGACACACGGCTAAGAATAGGCCTAGAGCTAGTCATAGCCTAGAGTAAAGAATATCGAAATAGCTATTCGCCCATCTAGATATAGGCCTAGGCCCTACCCAAGAAATACCCCCAAAATACCCAATCTACATTATAGTCCTCGTTCAGGTTGTTAGTTCTGTTGGGTTGGTTTATGTTGGGTCAGTTTGGATAGGTTTGGTTGATCAAGTTGGTTATATTGGGTTGATTATGGGGTAGGTTTATATACTAATGTCTTTGATTATGGGTAATTCAGGGTGCACGCATAAACAACGACAACAACGTAGCACGATGTAGTGACACCAACCTATTATATCACATTATAAAATATGATGGAATATGATAAAATGAGTTGGTATCACTACATCGTGAACGTATGCTAGGCATGTTGTGAATCACTTGTGATCATAGGCATCTATGGTTCCGATCATCTGGTCATGGTCTGGTTAATAGAGGCTAGGCCTACCAAAGACTGCAATAGGCCTAGTGCTTGAGATTAGACGGGAACATACAAGGCGATTTCAGCCCCCCTCCTCCCCTACCTGTATCCGCCATTGAACCCAATCATGCAAGCTCAACCCAGACAGTTGGGTTGAACCACGTTAGATGAGGTCAGGCCCGAGTCGGTACTAACCTGACCTTAATAACCCTAACCATGAAAGCCCAACCCAGACAGTTAGGTTGGACCACGTTGGATGAGGTCAGGCCCAAGTCGGTACTAACCAGACCTTAATAACCCTAACCATGAAAGCCCAACCCAGACAGTTAGGTTGGACCACGTTAGATGAGGTCAGGCCCGAGTCAGTACTAACCTGACCTTAATAACCCTAACCATGAAAGCCCAACCCAGACAGTTAGGTTGGACCACGTCAGATGAGGTCAGGTAAGATGAGGAGCATGTAAAATTTCACATCGTAAAATCATATCAAAATCGTGACAATCGTAGTCATATCAAAATATTTTTTGGATTTTCATTTCTCTTGTCGTTTTTTCAATAGTTTTAATGACACAAACTGCAGCTAGGCTATCTGGGGGTACGAATGAGTTTATAAAATACCGTAATGAAGTGATGATAAATGGAAGGTGATGATAGGTGAATCCCATGCCTACAGCGGGACTCAAACTCGCACGGCTCCAGAATTCAAAGCCGCTTGTCTGAATTATCTTTAATAAACGGTCGACCGTTTTTCATAATATAAAACACTATACCAGTACTAACCTCTGGCGCATGCTTGACTAGACGAACGATTGAGTTTGACTCAGAACGCCTGCTTGATCTTCAGTATTATCAAATTTGATCTATTGAATAAATATAATAAGGTATTGCATGCAGAACTTTTCAATATAAATTGACTTATAGAAAATTAATTCAAATGAAGGAAGCAGAGTTTGAACTTTTGGAGTGAATTATTCTCAAGTAATCCCTCTATCTCTATGCTTTATCTGGAGCGATAACAGAAAGGAGCGACCACCAGCTTACCTCGACACATTAAGTTTGAGTTCTACCGATACAATTGGAATTGGTAATCTATTCTTGATGTACGAATGAGCAGATGATAATGAACCAATGAGGTGATGATAGGTGAAGGGACGTTTTCAAAAACCCACGTCTTATGCGGGACTCGAACCCACGACCAACCTGACTTCAGTTTCTATACCGTAGTACGATGGTTGACGGAGCCACGGGGGCGGCTATGGGCATTGTCTTTATAATTTCATTCAATTATCAATGTCTCAGTTCAAAATAGCTCAATCGAATAATATCATAGCATCATATAACTATTTTAAATATCGGTGAGTAATGTAATTCCATTCAATCGAGTATTTATTCCTCTGTCGTGTTAACTCAATTAGGCCTATACTAACAATGGACAACAATAACATCAACAGTCATTTATTAAATCATAAATTGAAATCGATGAATTTGTCCATGAGAATAATAGGAAAGTACATTGTTGTTAATTTTGATGCCAGATGGTCAACAAATACAATTTTATGAAACATCAACCAAATAATATAATTCAGACCCACTTACTTACAACAATTGAACAATACTCACCAATCACCCAACAAAAATATGTTGAACATTTGAAATGTTATTACACGTAGATGAGCATAGCGGAGATTCCATTCCACTCTTATACAGCTTTGTCTGTGTTTTTTTTTTTTTTTTTTTTTTTTTGCAAAGACTGCACAGGTCCATGGGTGGACTGATCAACATTAAACTTTTTTTTGTACGGGCCAACTTTTACAACTTAGAACTGTATAGTTTTTGGAATAAATCGGTCAGATAGATTTTGAGAAATATCATGTCAAAGTTTTTAAAAACCCCATAAGATTAGGCTGGATGAGAAAATTTGAAAAAATGAAACCTCTTCGAAAAAGATAAAATTTTCTCCGAGTGTTCAAACGTGAATGATACACATAACCACCATTTTGTAAGCAATTCGAACCAGCCGTTTTGAAGAAAAAATTCAAATAACTGTTTTTATACATCAAATATATGGAAATGAGCTAAGATTCACTGCTTCATAGATTCGATATTTGCCCAAGAATTGAATATTCTTCATATTCGTCAAGGTGTGTAGAATACCAGAGAAGATAAAGTAGCAATTAAATGAAGGACAAAGTGTGTAGAATACCAGAGTCGATAAAGTAGCAAATGTAGGACTGTTATTATACCTTATTCAGATATCTCGCTCATCTTACAACGCATATTTCGCGTTTGTCTAGTTATATATAATACACCTTGAGATCCAAACGATTATGTCACTGCCATCTTATTTCCTAATCAATTGCCATGATATTAAAGAGGGCTCTGTTTTAATCGTTTGCACACCTGTTGCTTCATTGCTTGATTCAAATGGTTTCCTAATAGCTTTGAGTGATTTGAAAAAATTGGATTATATATTTTTTACATCAAAACGGCTGATTTGATTGGACTGAAAGTTCGGAATAAGGTGTATAATTATCATATTAAAATTCCCCGAAAATTTGAATTCTTTCGAAGGAAATATTTTTGATGAATTTTTTTCTCTAGGTTATTCTTATGGGATATTTGAAAATTTTGAAATGAGTTTTCTCAGTAGTGGTTTAACCGATTGCGCCTCAAAACTATACAGTATCGAGTTAGATAAGGACACTTGTGTGTGCCAAGTTTCAACTGATTTTGAATTTTCGTTTTGACCTGTGGAGCGCGAACAAAAAAAAACAACCAAAAACAGGCACTTTTTTTCGGGTAGGCCCATGGTGAAATTGAGTCTTCGCTTTGCTCATCCAATTATAATTATAGCTAACCTTGTAACCTAACCTTGAATATATCTATTTCTGCATTTTAGAGACGGCAACTGATACGGAGGTGGAAGAAGCAGTAGAATCTCCAAATCCAATTTTGGTCATGAAAGGTTGGTTTTCACTATTTTTCATTCAGAAAATTTGTAGGGGTGTGCGAGTCGATCCAGTTTCTATCGAGTCTCTGCCAGAATCAGATTCGGAGTCGTGGAAAATATTTCAGACTGTTTTGTTAATCATAGTTTAGACTTTAAATCTGTTTCCTATTTCATAATTTAAATGCTTTCTCATTGACTGCTTCTCGATGG
Source organism: Brachyptera risi (assembly GCA_964007535.1). Classification (NCBI taxonomy): domain Eukaryota; kingdom Metazoa; phylum Arthropoda; class Insecta; order Plecoptera; family Taeniopterygidae; genus Brachyptera; species Brachyptera risi. The sequence goes on along the minus strand of CAXFZR010000138.1, from coordinate 8,839 downwards.
TTGATCTCATTGGCCGCTAAGTTTAGATGGCAAAGCTCTTCCTGCAAAGCACTTTGTGAAATCAAAATGACACCTGTAACAACTTCAAAAACTGGTTGAAAATAGTGTCCCATATTTTCAGTGCTATTAAGCCTTTTCTTCATTACATTTATCATTTTGTAAAGACTCCACTCGAGACTCGTGACAATTAATCAGACTCGGGACTCAAAACTGATAAAATTGACACGCACATCCCTGCTGAATTACCGCATAACTGTATTATTACGGTATCTCATTAATTATTGATAGATCAATCGATCTCCCGTAGTCAATCACATCACTTTTTATTACTTTATTCATATGTGTTTTCAAAATGTCGAAGAGTTTGTACTATTTTTCCAAGGCTAATGGTTGAGGGTATGGTGCATCATTGCCGATTGTTTTGCTGTCTACTTTATCATATTTTAATTTTACCCGATTTTTTGTATATATACTAGAGTCGAGTCATGTGTGGGTTCGAGTCCGCATGAGGCATGGGTTTTTGTAAGCGTTGTTTCACCTATTTTCACTTCATAGTTTCATTATCACTCGCACATTCGTACCTTTATGTAACCTAGCTATTCATGGAGTCGTTGAGTATATTCCCTATAATAAATTAATGATGGATTATCGATCGATTTTCACAATTGTTTTCCTATATTTTTAGCTATTGTCGTAAGACTTTGGATTAGTCTATGTCAGTTAGGCAAACCAACTATTGATGCATTGTGTATCAAATTTGCCACAAACATTGCAAATTTTATGAATTTGAATTTTCTTTCATTTGTTATTATATTACTTGATTATTTCAGGGTCTGGCATTCATGATCCACAAGCGACTTGTTTGTTGGTTGTGGATCGCACAATCTGTGCCAGAGCTTCACTGCCTGTTGATGGGTTTTTGTTGGTCTTCCTGGCTCACTTCGTTTTCAACATTCCCTATCCGGCGACCCACGTGTCGACATTGGAATTTGTGCAAAGGTAAGAACTCAACGCATTGAATGTGAAACTTGAGGCAAGTTTGCCCAATGTTCAACCTCACACTTTGTTGGTCAACTACAAGTCATATATGATGTGCTAATGATATCACACCATTATTGTGAATGTCATTACTAAAACAATCAAAAAGTTTTGGCTATCAAGATTTAACTCAATTTGAACTCTCATCATGTGAGGGCTGCAAAAAGTTTGTTGACAAGCTGTCTGCTACCTGTTGTATGCAAGAGTCAACTAGTTTTTGATTCTAGTGCTTCTCCTAAATTCAATATGAAACATTAATTTCACTTGAAGATCATACGTATTATGCCGCTTTGACTGACTCACGTTGAGAGCAACGCATTACAAACGCCATTGTGTTTCGAGCATTTGTCGCGTCGGCCGCGAGCTCGCGTTTGCCGCGTAGACTTAAATTTGGTTGAACTTCTGACTCGTCGCACGCGAGTATCGCCATCTAGACTGCTGCCACTCAACGTTCTCTGTCCGCTCCAACCAAACGTACAACAGAACAAGGCAGTATAAAATAACCTCAAAATCAAATTCGACACGTGTGAGAATGGGCAATTTGTCATCTATCTGTGGAAACTATTTTACTATTAAATGACTAGTAATTTTTTGTCCAATTAAGACAAGGAAACGAGGATTGCATAGCACTGAGTTTCACCATTCAATCAACGTTTGAAGTAGGGGTGTATCGTAATACTAACAGGACTAAGCTAAAAATGTTCTTAGTGCTCTCCTAATTGGTAGATAGATCAAATATAAGTTTGTTCAGATATTTTCTAAAAGTGAATGATAAAAAACAAGGTGGCAACCTTACATTGCCAAATATCAAGTTTCGAAGATAATCTGACAGTTCGTATTCATGAATTGTTAGGCATCCATTTTTCTCTTCTCCCTCAACGCGCGCGAGTCAATAAATGCACCTACGCGCCTGACGCAGCAAACGCGACCAATGTGTCGCTTGCGACGCGAGTCAGTAAAAGCAACTCTATCATGAACTTTTGACAATAATGTTATATTATAATACTTCATTATTGAACATGAAACCTCAATTCATGCTGTAAACATAATCTGAAAGTAGTCGGCTGTAGAAGAAAAAACGTGATGGCAGATAACGAACAACAGTCGGTGATATATTTAACAAAAGTTGTTGGTAGAAACTACACGTCCCAAAAAGTTGATTATAATTTTCATTATTTCTCTTCTCATTCTGTAGTACTAATATATCTACAGTGTATTGTACTTGGATGAATATAGAGTACCGGGTACATTGCCCACTGAAATTAGTGTATTATTTTCAACTTGAATATTGACATCCATTGGAAAATGAAGATGCATTGGAAAATGAGTGAAATTCACACAAATATTAAATAATGTAACAAATGTTCGATCAATGTTTTTTTTTCAACTCATCTATTTCAACTTCTCAAAATTTAATTTCTTAGTGTCTTTTGATACAAGAAGACTACATACAAGAGCCGCATATTGAAAATGGACAGTCATTGTACCATACTTTGTGGTAAGTAACTAATGCAAAGTATTTCTCTGTTCATAGGAATCTATTGTTGATAAACCCACCAAGGGGCAACAAGCGCGGTGGAAAACCGAAAAAGTCGATGGTGGCGCCGAAAGTTGCGACCCTGCTGAGAGCTCTCGGGGAGGTGGACCGCATCGCTGCTAGCGAACAATTGTTTATTGACGATGATGTCGAGTAAGCCAGAGCCCTTGCACCAGCCCTCCTCCGCCACAATCATGAACTTGTATAACTGTGTAGATACTTTGTATATATTTTATCATTAGAGTTGCATTATTAGGTGTATCTATTATTGGAGACCCGTGTTTTTCCATCTATTTGCAAATGTCAGTGTTTGGTGGAGTCATGTTTTTTTTTTTGGCCTAATGTTATGCAGAAATTACATCTCATGAAGTTAATATAATCTAAACTTCAAGATTTAGTTATCAGTTACATAGATTCCATTCGTTTCAAATTCCTTCGCCCTAGTAGCAACAGTTCAATAAATGTGTTTTCCATGGAATATTTTGCAATGTCCAATTGATTTTGCTGTAATGAGAGAATTGGGGTATTTTTCGCGTACATTCTGCGACCGACTTGGTAATTATGGAAATAAATTCAGAATTTATAGAAATATTGTTTCATCATCATACGGGTCATTCCATTTCAAATCAACCGAACTATTTCCATGTACCTCTTGAATTTTGATGACATTTTCTATAGTCGTTGAAAAGCCAAGAAAATAACATATATTTTTTTGTTCGGCTTCACAGTTGCGTTTCACCAAAAAACTTGAATTGGGGTACGCGTTCCTTTTAAATTTTGTTTTCACTTCTCACCTGTTTTACCTAGAAGGCTATTTTTTTTAAAATAATGCTGTGTTTCTAGCGTGTATAATTATGTGAAAAAAATCTTTTTCTTTTCACAAAGAACATAAAATATACCCTATCTTGATTTTGACTTTAACAGACCATTACCCAAAATAGGGTATTTTTAGAAATCCCCCAAAAAATTATCATTTTCCTCAGTTTGTTGGCTGTGTAATGAACTGAAATGTAGACTGTGGTCACCTTTGGTTTGGGAATTATAAAATAATATGTGGGTTCATTCCTAGAAAATGACTCAAATTTTTGTTTTTGTTCTCATAGTAGGTAGAGGCCTAAAGTACCTTGATTGAGTTTATTCTAGCCATTTTCTATGCATGAAACCACATATAATTTTATAATTCCCAAACCAAAGGTGACCACAGTCTACATTGTAGTTTATTACACAGCCTACAAACTGAGGAAAACAATATTCGTTGGGGGGCTTTTTAAAAATACCACATTTTGGGTAATGGTTTGTTAAAGTTAAAATTAAGATATATCTTATGTTCTTTGTGAAAAGAAGGATTTTTCTTGCACATAATTATACATACTAGAGACACAGCAATATTTTTAAAAAATAGCCTTCTAGGTCAAACGGGTAAAAAGTTGATAAAATTTGGTCAAAGGAACGCGTACCCAAATTTGAGTATTTTGGTGAAACGCAACTTGCCGCAACTCAAAACTATTGGAGCTAGAGCCGAACAAAAAAATGTGTGTCATTTTCTTGGTTTTTTAACAACTATAGCAAATTTCAAAAAAATCAAAGATGTACAAGTTTATTTCTCCAATATTTCGGTTGATTTCATGTAGAATGACCTATACAAAACATTTGGCGCCTTGCGAAAAACAAACATTTCCATTTGTTACAGATAATCGTACGATATTTCACATAAAGAATATTATTGAAGTGAATTCTGTAATATTGCACGATATTTCACAATAATAATCAAATTGGGAGAAAAAAATGTGAAAAGCACAACATTTAACGACAATTTGCTGTTTTTTGTTTTGTTATGCAACCAATAAGCACAGCTTCAAACAAAATCGCATAGTGCATGGCAATTACATGGCACATAGCCCCACTAAAATTCAAACTAAACTAGAATATATATACACCTAATTTAGTCAATAACACCAATACTGCATGCTAGACAGCTAATTTAATTTATGTCAAATATCCATTTCACCATAGACCATGCAATGACTGAATATTCTGACATTCCCTGCATGGCTGGATTGTACACAAGAAACAGCTAATTATCTTTGGTCTGTTTCTTTTTACAGCCCAATTTGATCATCATTGTGAAATATCATGTGATGATGCAAAATTCACTGCAATAGTGCTTCATTATATAATAATTTGTATATAAGTAATTTTTATTAGGCCTAATGTAAGCCTAACCAAACCACTTGTGACTTTCATTCCTCTTGATAATTGCCTCAGTTTTTTGACAAGTACCAGGGTGCTGCTGTCCCCTGGCTCCACTAAAAGTGTGTTGGTTGTAATTATATGTTTGATCAACTGGTATACAATAAACAAAATTGTACATTTTACTAATTTGTATTTTTCAAGACACTCAGCATTTCGTACATTTCTGAATCCTATTCCTAACCATTCTCACAGTCCATAGCCAGACATTATTATGCTGTAAACTTTTACTAATTTGGATTGAGTTTTCATTTATTCATTCAATTATTCCTTCAACCCTCTTCCGAGGAAATTGGAATGGTTAGCAGCTTATAATTATTAACTTACTAACTCATAAATGTGGCTTATGACACAAACACAACCGGCTTAGTAAATCTAATTATAAATAACAATAATGACAAATGATGAATAATAAATGAAAATAGGTTCTAATAATTTTGAACTACAGTTTTTAGATGATTTTAGATTTTCAAGTAATCCTGAAGTTCAATTTGGAAATACATTTTATTGATTTGATTGAAGATGCCATCATAGTGAACGATTATAATTAACAAGGTGTTTTGATGGCTTTAAAGTAGGTGCTACACAATTAATATAATGATGAATAGATAAATAGAAGAAATATATAATGAAAATAAATTGAGCATAGTAGTGGATAATTGAGTTGCATCAGTTGCTGTGAAAATACGAGAGAAGTGGGCGATATAAATCAAGTGCATTGATGGAGAAATACATCTAATGCCTTGAAAGTACAGGATAAGAGGGCGGTGAAAATATAGAATAGTGCTGGATATTTGCATTAGTTGCTGTGAAAATACAAGAGAATTAGGCCGTATAAATCCAGCACATTGATGGAGAAATACATCCCATGCCTGAAAAGTACAGGATAAGAGGGCGGTGAAAATATAGAATAGTGCTGGATATTTGCATTAGTTGCTGTGAAAATACAAGAGAAGTAGGCCGTATAAATCCAGCACATTGATGGAGAAATACATCCCATGCCTGAAAAGTACAGGATAAGAGGGCGGTGAAAATATAGAATAGTGCTGGATATTTGCATTAGTTGCTGTGAAAATACAAGAGAAGTAGGCCGTATAAATCCAGCACATTGATGGAGAAATACATCGCATGCCTGGAAAGTACAGGATAAGAGGGCGGTGAAAATATAGAATGGTGCTGGATATTTGCATCAGTTGCCGTTATTGTACTGCACATGTAGGCAGGGTAAATTCAGCAGGAGATTGTAAAATCCCAGCACACGCTGTAACGCTGCGACCGTCACATGCCGTGATCGTACAGCGGGCGACTGTCATTTCACAGTTCTTGCCCTTGCATGCACGGCAGAGCGGTGCTGTAAAAACCCAACTCTATTCCTCACGTTCACGGGTCGCGCGCAGCGTAAGCAATGCTAGCTATAGCTGGGAATTTACATCTGATATGCGGGCAGTCTGCTGCCCGCACATTTGCTGTATTTTCACAGGTGGTTTATCTGACAGTGTATGAGTAGTTTATGCCAACGTGAAATCTTATATATAAATATATATATATATATATATATATATATATATATATATATATATATATATATATATATAAATATATATATATATATATATATATATATATATATATATATATATATTTATATATATATATATATATATATATATATATATATATATTAATATATATATAAATATATATATATATATATATATATATATATATATATATATATATATTCATACATAAATATATATATATATATATATATATATATATATATATATTATATATATATATATATATAATATATATATATATATATATATATATATATATATATATATATATATATATATATATATACATATATATATATATATATATATATATATATATACTATAATATATATATATATATATATATTATATATATATATATATATATATATATATATTCACGTATGAATATATATATATATATATATATATATATATATATATATATATATATATATATATATATATATATATATATATATATATATATATATATATATATATATATATATATATATATATATATATGTATGTATGTATGTATATAGGGCTACACTTCTGTCATTACCCTAATACACGGCTTCCTCGACTGTCTTTTATCTCATTGTTCCCATTTCTTGAGGGTTGCCAGCAATTCGCGTGTTTTCCATCCTAATGGCTGTTCCACGTAATAAACTACTCCAGAGGGCTCTGTTTACAAGCTGGTAAATTATTGAAAAGGTGTTCCAAACCTAGACAATAAAACGTGTGCAAAAAGGATGTCACACAGGCACACGCACACACACACACTCACGCGCTCATGAATAGTGTATCTATTTCAAGGCGAGACGGAGAAGCGTTTCAAGGGATGAAAATGCTCGAAGTATTTGCCAAGAAAAGCGGCTTTTCCTTCCATTTTCTCGTGAGTATATCCACAGTAATTTAGCATAGCTATTCAATGCTTCAGTAGCGGAACTTAGGTAGCTGTGCTTGCAGCAAAAATATGACTGCGCATTTCAAGTCAATTCAATTCAATTCAATTTGATTCAATTTTCATTTTACTCTGCATAGTTTAATTACTGATACATAAATGAGTGAGAATAATGAAATCAACATCAGCCCGCGTAAGAATACATGTTCTTGAGTGTGAGCTGTCAAAAGAATAACATTCATAAATATTGTCCAGATCATAGCAGTGCCGTAATACATAAATAATATCCAAGGTCCGTAAATATGGATTGAACTGAGAGAATATTTTTCATTCTAGATTTCCCATACTTCTAAGCTCATCCACAACGCGCATCTCGCGTTTTCCTAGTAATATTCAATAGTCGCTCCTGGTGTTCGTGCATCGAAACACACGTAGTTGCGCGCGCACGTTTGTGTTGCCCCTAGCAACTGCATGCGTCTTTGGATGGGACACATTTCAAGCAATCACAATAAGCGGTCGTTACAATATGGCTGTCGACTGCGTTATCATGTGGGCTTACGTTATTGTTGTCAAAACACAGACAAGGTCCTTAGATAGTCGAAACACGATGTAGTGATACCAACATACTTTATCATGATATAACGACGGTGTAGCTTCTACCCACACGCTTCTTCATAGTGAACTACTTCTTGTGTCGGAATCTGCGTCCAGGGTCCCGATTGCTCGTGGCACATCTATCGTTTTTATATCGAACTATACAAGGCTCAGTAGATGATTATGTAAGCAGTGGCATTTGTTTTGCACGAAAATTAGTTCAACAATGTCATCGGTACCGCAGCCACTCTTTTATCTACATCTAGTACACAAGGGAGTCGCTAAATCGTGACAGACGATCGGGACCTTTGGCTCTGAATTGACCGCAAGAAAGCACGAATAACATCTAAGTTATTGGTATGTGAGTCGGTCTACACCTTCTTTATATTATGATTACAACTACACACATCACTACATCACTACATCACTACATCACTACATCACTACATCACTACATCATGCACTATATCTCTACATCACTACATCACTACATCACTACATCACTACATCACAACACTACATCACTATATCACTACATCACTACATCACTACATCAATACATCACTATATCACTACATCACTACATCACTACATCACTACATCACTACATCACTACATCACTACATCACTACATCACTACATCACTACATCACTACATCACTACATCACTATATCACTACATCACTACATCACTACATCACTACATCACTGCATCACTACATCGTGGTCGAAACTTATTTCACACTTGCAACAAGTGCAAGTGCAGTGAGTGGGTACAGGAGTTACGCTACTGCATGGGTTCTCTACACTGTGCTCATAGAGTGACGTCACGCGTACGTGTTGGAGGAACTGTCTCCAATTGAAAAAGCCACGTGCAAATTACCATGCCAACTTTTCGGCAGAGCGAGTTTCGAATATTCGAACGGTCTCCACGCGAGAAGTGAATG